>JAHBCN010013757.1:0-24043 GCA_019359885.1 Listronotus oregonensis
CTAATAAACTTTTAACAATTTTATTACCTACTGTTATTAAAAAAAGCCATTATTTTATAATGGCAAGGGTGGGCCAGGTATTTCTTCAGTATTGACCATTAAGTATATAAATATTTTTGGCTAATATTTTAGTGGCAGTGTTGAATAACCGTTTTTACTGTGCTTCCCCAAAAAAGTTTTTTTACGAGAATAAAATATGTCGCGTCGAAATCATTTGCCATTAGATGCAAAACAGGTTGAAAAAACTGTGTATGAAACTTTAATCAGTAGAGGACAAATTAAACAGAAGTTTTAAAAGAAACCTGTCTGCTTACAAAAACTCCAATATCATCGATAAGGGATATTATTATTGGTAAAGAACTGAACAAAAAAAAACATAGTGATTTTTAATCTCACCGTATAGACAATAGTAATTAGGACCTAATTAGAAGGAAAATATATTGTCTTTATGAAAGCGGAGTTGTTCCTACCTTGGATAAACTAAAAAAGAACCTAGACGAAGACGAAACCAATATAAATATTAGCCGTGCCACCCTCCATAGAGTTGTTTGTAAAATGGGATTTAAATACCAAAAAAGTGACAAAACACAAGTAGTAATGGAACCCACAGATTACGCCTTGGAGATTTAATTACCTTTAAGAAATTAAAGATATAGGTTAGAAAACAGATCCATAATTTACCTTGATAAACATGGTTTGATACACACGATACAGTACCCAAAGGATGGGTTGTTCCCCAGTCAAAACTGTCAGACGAAAGCGCCTTCAAATAAAGGAAAACGCATTACCATAATACACGCTGGTTCAGAAGGGATTTGTCCCAAACTGCTTGCTGTTGTCTGCAAAAAAATATTAAGAATTCTAGCTTGAATTATCATGAGGATACAAGTGCAGAACTTTTAAAACGGGTTTTAAAAAATTATTTTTTAAAAAATTTCCCAAACAACAGTTTATTGTCATGGGTAACGCAAGCTACCACAGCCGTCTGTTACACACAGCACCAGCTTCATCAAGTTTAAAAACTGAAATCCAGGAATATTTGTTGGAAAATTATATTTATTTTGAATTCACAAAGACAAAAAAGCGCAACTTTTGGAAGTCCTAGATTCATATGCAATTAAAAAACAATATGTATGTGATAATTTGGCTGAAAAGGCTGGGCATATTGTCTTACGTCTTCCTCCCCATAGAGCATTTGTGGAACCAAGCAAAATCAAAGATCAGAGCAGAAAATGTTACACCTACTTTAAGTCCCAGTGTTTTGATAAAAAATGTAATTACTAACATACCAGTTGAGAGCTGGAAAAATTCACTACAGCACATTATAAAAAATGAGGACTTTTACATTTCTATCCAAAACAACATAAATCCTATTGTAATTAATCTCAATGATGACTCTGATATGAAACAAAAATTAGATTTAGATATTTAGATTAAAAATATAATTATGTGTAGATAATGCAGTTATAAATTTATTAAAACTTTGCATATATTTAATTTCTTAATGTTATTTTAAGATTATACTTACCTAAATAAACAATAAATTATAAATTTTTATATTATTAAAGTCCGTCCCTAATGTTCTGTCCTGTAATACCTACCGATCCGCAGTTTTATTGCTGTCGGCAGGTATAATCCATAAATGAAGGCAAGAGCTAACACGGTATACTTTGAAACAGGCTATAACTAAATACGTATTTTGTTTAGTAGAATACAAGAAATAAGATTTACATACCGCCAGCTTTTCGTAATTTGAAATTTTGATTTAAATGAAATGGAGTTTAAAAACTTTAAAATATTTAATAAATTAACAAGCTATTTTGAGAAAGGAAAAAAAAAGGTAAAATGCTTTACAGATGTGTATAGCTAGATCCACAAAGATGGCCACCCATCATTAATACTTTTAAAAGACTAGATAAAAACCTACTTGCCTATGGACCGTTTTAAAAAATAATAAAAAAATAAATAAATAAGTGATAAATAAATAATACAATAATAAAAAATAATGTTAATATTAAAAAATAATATTAATACAATGATATACAAGAAGTGTAAAATTTAAATATCATGCTCAGGTTCTTAATGTTTTTTTTTCTTATAAATAGCGTTTTTTGACAACAACTTCCTTTTTAAAAATAAATATAGAGTATGTAGCATCAATCCACCGCTGTGTTCACACGTCGTTGTCGTGGTTGAGCCCAGTAAGATCTTTTGGAACATGCGCTGGGGGGTTGTGGGTTTTCGGCAACTTTTTTTTTTTTGGGTAGGTAAAGGGACCGAAGCTTAGATGAACAAAGGGCTTAACTCAAGGTGTTAGCATACCTGCTGATGAGTGAATGACATCCTGTGCCTTAAACAGGTGTTTCCCCCTGCCTCTGAGATACAGGGCAATTTCTCAGGTATCTCCCTTTTCGCTAATGGGGGGTCTGCCGGGGGACTATTACTTCCCTAGCTCCAAACAGAAAGCGACAGAACCGCTTTCATAGGAAAAAAATGACAAAGATGCGCTTACCGAAACGGATAAATCCGTTTCGAGGTCCACCCCAAAGGCACAACAGACAAAGGTGCGCCGACCGAAAGGGTGACTCCGTTTCGAAAATCCACTGAAAAACCGGCGCTTGTTTCACGGGGAAGGGCTAATCCATCCCGAAAAAAAGGTGCTTGGAAAAAACCCCCAATCCCCAAAAGAAGGCGGACAAACCCCTTTATAGAAAAAGGGGCCCGGCTTTAAAAAAGGGAAACGGATAGGACCGTTTTCATAGGGTAAGGCTGGAGATGCGGCCTTAGAAGGAACATCTGGTTCCTGTGTGTGTCTGCTCGACATACTCTCCAGGAGACAGGGACACCAAAACACATATTGTGCTCTTGTCCGGTAGCGATACTAGTAAGAGGAGATGTAAAAGCTCCATAGATAACCTAACTTGAGGTCAGTGAAAAGCTCTCTCCCAATCTGATATCGGATTCATTAGAAGTCTGGTTCCTGTGTGTGTCGACATACTCTCCAGGAGACAGGGACACCAAAACACATTAGAACACATCAGAACACATATTGTGCTCGTGTCCGGTAGCGATACGAGTAAGAGGAGATGTAAGAGCTCTCTCCCAACCCCGATTTTGGTTCATTAAAAGTCTGATCCTTTGGGGGAAAAAAATAAAAAGGTGGCCACAATAGACCGAGCGGTCCCGTGGAGGGCGAAAAAAACCCCCCCTTTTTTAAAACCAACCCCAAGCATGTAGCATCAATAATAAGATAATTTTTTTTTTGAGACAATTAGTATAATAATATACCTACATGGTATTCCGTTTAAAAGAAAAGCATCTTTGCATTATATCTTTAAAAACCCAAAAAAAAAATGGGTTGAGATAAAAAGGTTTTTAAAATCGTAAAAATTTTAAAATTATCTCGAAAAGAATAAAATTAGCTGCGATCGGTTTTTACCATTGTAGTTTTTTTTTAAAAATCAAATTTTAAAAAAAGCCATTACTTTTTTCATTTTTCTTTTATTTTTTAATATAAAAAAATAAAAAATATTTTTTTTTTATTTTTATATTTTTCTTCCTTTTCCCTTTTTCTTTTTTTTTTCCCCTTTCTTTTTTTTCTCCCCTTTTCTTTTAAAAAAAAAAACTAAAGAAAAAATATTTTCTGTTAAATATGACTCAATACCAATTTACTTTAAAAAATAAAGACTGTATTTAAGCTACACCTAGTTAACGTAACATTTTCTAGAACATATTTTTCGGAGTATAAAGACTTAACCTTTTTATGACAGGTAAACTGACAACCGTTTGAAACAGGGATTAATAATTCGACAGATAAACTGAGGACTAAATTAAAAAAAGGTAAAAATTACAAAATTTTCAAACAGAATAATAAATACCATATTGAAAATTATTTAAATTTTATTAATAACTTCTGCGTAAGGATAATTAAGACAAATTTAAAAACCCTTAGCTCTGGACTGTCATAGTTAGTTCTGGTTAATTAACGCGGCTTTTTATTTTCTGAAATTCAAAAGACCTTAGTTCTGATCGGTCATGGTTAGTTCTGGTTAGTTAAGGCGGCTTTTTATTTTCCCTAATTATATTTCAGACGTGATAAATCACTAAAAGTAGGAACAGTAAACTTTTCCGTTTAGGCTGCAATTCTGCCATGGCATCTTAATTTTGGTTCTCAGTTTATCGGTGCCTTTAAAAACGGTTAGTCCCTAATTTACCTATGGTTGTTTGGGTACCAAATATTAAATCTGGGTTTTGGTCCTCAGTTTACATGCGCCCATATTTTTGAATTTAAGGGTTTTAAAATTTTACAAACAATATTAAAATTCTGGGAGCCTAATCAAAAAAATAATTTAATATTTACAAATTTGGAAATTTGGTCCGTGTTTGAGAATAACATGATTCATTTCCTGTTGATATTAGCGAAAACATAAACTCATTATTCATATCTACGCTTAAACACTAATTTTTAAGTGTATCATTATTCTGCCTAACCATCCATCTAATAATGGCAATATCTTACATTGAACTTGGCAACCAAAATCAATGTGTTTCTTACCACCGCTAAAAAATTCCCAGTTTTTCCAGCAATATCATAATGCCGAAACATGCCAATATTGTATTTTTCGGCACTTTTAAGACAACACGATAGTGTTACCACGGACGTTGTACAAATAACTACTATCTCTAAACTACCCTCTATTAAAGTCTGCCATTCAGATGCAACCTACAGTTGTCATGGAAATGTTTCGATGCGGTAAGGACCGATGAGACTGTATTTTTGTATTAAAAGAACTATATCACTAAATTCCAATAGATTTTTTCTGTTAAGTCAATTTTGAGCCAAACTGCCAATAGAATGATCCAGACGAGAGGAGGGTGAGAGGAATCCCAAAACGTGAAGGTCTGCAAAAACCGGGTGGTCTGATATTTTCGTGATAACAAAACTTGAGAGAGTTTAAAACAATAAATATAACACTATCGCCAATATAAGGTGCAGCTAGGATTTTCATTTTTGTTTATCCAAAAACTAAGGGGTGAGACCCACACCTAATATATACCAGATGATAAAGAAAATTTTTATTTTTTATAAGCAAATTCTTTATTTGTATTTTTTTCGTCAATTTGATCAAATTTTAGTGAATTTTATCGTCAAATCCCAAACTACATAAAAATATGTGCGTTTTTCGTAAAATTAGAGGAATCTGAAATATTTGCGTAAGAAAATGCTGAAAAAACTAATTTTAAGTAGCTATGATTTAAAAAAAATATAGATAATTTTGCAAAATTTCAAAATTGATAATAAATTTTGAACAAAAATTTACGAGAAAAAAAAAACACAAATTGAGGATTTACCTCTAAAATGTAAATTTTCTTTGGGGGGGGGGAGATAAAAACATTATTTTCGCAAAATCCAAAATAAAAATTTTCCTTACCAAAGTGTTGCCATGTGGGCAATCTCTCGGATTCTAATAGAAAGCTTAAAAATAATATAACAAGTTCTCATAATTTTTTTTTCCTATGACTCTCCCCTACGGAGATACAGGTACATAACGGACGCACCTGGAAATCGTTTTTGTTTAAATAACTTTTAAAATACCAGGCGTAATTTATTATTTTTTTGAATATGATGGTTACTAGATAAGTCTTCTTAAAATAAACCCATTTAATCATATTTGGCTTATTTAGTTTGCCAGGGACGAACTAGCTCTGACACAATAATAGCAACACACACCCTGTATAATAAAGGGTTAACAATATTATTTTTGGATAGCTTTAACCTTAAACTAAAAAAAAAGGTATACTCGATTGACATCGATAAAATCAACTGTTTACGAGAAATAAAATATCATGGTTGGTAATTTTTTTTACATTATACAGGGTGTTTTCTAATTGTACGTCAATATTCAGGAAATCAATTTTTGGGTCCATTTTAAATAGAAAACTTTATATAAACATATGTCGTAAACGTCTTAACTTTTGAGATACGGGGTGGTAAAATTTTTAAAAATAAATCATTTATTATTAATATCTGTAATACCACTTTGGATATTTTAATAAAATTTGGCATAAATATACTATGTATCAAAAAGCATTTTTTAGTGTACCCCATTTTTTTTTTATTTCCACCAATGACGTTCGTACAGAATTTGACCTGCCAATTTTGGCAAATAAAAAAAAATGTTGAACACTAAAATATGCTTCTTGATATTGTACATATGCAAATTTCATTAATATATCTAAAGTGGTATTAGGATATTAATAATAAATAATTTATTTTTAAAAAATGCACACCCGTATATCAAAAGTTAAAACGTTTGAGGTACAATTAAAAAACACCCTGTATAATGTGAAAAAAATTACCAACCATAATATTTTATTTCTCGAAACAGTTGATTTTTGAGGTCAATCAAAAATACCTTTTTTTTAGTTTAAGGTTAAAGCTATTCAAAAATAGTATTGTTGAGCCTTTATCATACAGGGTGTCAAAAAAATTTCTATTATTGTGTCAGAGCTAGTCCGTCCCTGGCAAACTAAATAAGCCAAATATGAATTAATGGGTTCATTTTAAGAAGACTTATCTAGTTACCATCATATTAAAAAAAAATACGCCTAGTATTTTAAAAATTATTAAAAAAAAGATTTCTAGGGGCGTCCGTTAAGTACCTGTATCTCCGTAGGGAAGGCTCGTAGGAAAAAAGTTTATGGGAACTTGTCATAATATTTTAAGGTTTTCTATTAGATTCCGAGAGATTGCCAACATATTCTGGGACACCCTGTATATTTGGTGTGGGTTAGATAAAAAATTGACATTTTTTACAAAACATTTTTAAATGTTTGTGTCCCGTAGTTTTTAAAAATAGACATCGGATATTTTCCTTTTAAGGTACAAAAGCCTTAAAAGCATACGCCTAATTATATCATTTATCTACGCTATAAAACATACTAAATAAATTTAATTAGTTAATTTAAGTGTATCTATTTATTCTGCACTAACCATCCATCTAACAATGGCAATAACTTACATTGAACTTGGCAACCAAGATCAAAGACCTCTCTTAGTATTTCTCATCACCGCTCATGTGTGTAAAATTATAAATAAAATGCATTATAAATTACATAAGACTCAATTGTATACGATACATTTAATAAATAAATTATTATTATCGAGAATTGAATTATAGGAATTAGAAGTAACTGTGTCTGCGCTTGTAAGACAGCTGTGGGCTACGCGTTATCACGTATAAAATATACCTTAATCTGTAAGTTCTGCTACATTCCGGAATTTTTCTGCTTTACCACGAGCAGAAAATTATAGTGTCCGAAGTCTGCAGTCCGAGGAATTAGCAAAAAATTCTTCGGCAACAATTCTTTGGTATTTCTTCCGAGTTACGGCTAAAAATAATCTGGGTTGCACTTGTTGCACAATGAAATTTGATTATTATCGGCGAGCGTAAAGTGGATAAAATAACTGAACTTAACATATTTTTTAGACGCAAATAGAAAAATATATTATATTATTTATAGTTGTCGGTTATTTTATTGTTAAATGGGGCAACTTGGGAACTGAGTACCTGTGATGCTATATAATTTGTACTGGTAATTACGTAATATGGATTATTTCGCCACCTCATATTCATGATAGTGTTATAATCAATGTTTTTATTTTTAGCCTTTACATTGAATATCCAAAAACACCATAATTTTTTAAAAGCTATTGTCCAGATAAATAAGTAATACCTCGGTAATAAAAATCCATCCACTCAAATTTTGGGTATAGTCTGTCTCAAAGTATACCGTGTTAGCTCTTGCCTTCATTTATGGATTATACCTGCCAACAGCAATAAAACTGCGCATCGGTACGTATTAAAGGACAGAACATTAGGGACGGACTTTAATAATATAAAGATTTATAATTTATTGTTTATTTAGGTAAGTATATTCTTAAAATTACATTAAAAAATTAAATATATGCAAAGTTTTAATAAATTTATAAATGCATTATCTATACATAATTACATTTTTAATCTAAATATCTAAATCTAATTTTGTTTCACTATCAGAGTCATCATTGAAATTAATTACAATAGGATTTATGTTGTTTTGGATAGAAATGCAAGAGTCTTCAATTTTTATTATGTGCTGTAGTGAATTTTTCCAGCTCTCAACTGGTATGTTAGTAATTACATTTTTTATCAAATTTATAACACTGGGACTTAAAGAAGGTGTAACATTTTCTGCTCTGACCTTTGATTTTACTTGGTTCCACAAATGCTCTATGGGGTTAAACATACAGTGATACGGAGGAAGCCGTAAGACAGTATGCCCAGCCTGTTCAGCCAAATTATCACATTCATATTGTTTTTTAATTGCATATGAATTTAGGACTTCCAAAAGATGCGATTTTTTTGTAACTGAGTTCAAAATAAATATCATTTTCTAACAAATATTCCTGGATTTCAGTTTTTGAACTTGATGAAGCTGGTGCTTTGTGTAGCAGACGGCTATGGTAGCTTGCGTTATCCATGACAATAACACTGTTGTTTGGAATATTTTTTAAAAGATAATTTTGAAACCAGTTCTTAAAAAGTTCTGTACTTGTATCCTCATGATAATCCAAGCTAGAATCCTTAATATTCTTTGCAGACAACAGCAAGCAGTTTGGGACAAATCCGTCTTCTGAACCACCGTGTATTATGGTAATGCGTTTTCCTTTATTTGAAGGTGCTTTCGTCTGACAGTTTTGACTGGAATCAACCCATTCTTTGGATACTGTGTCGTCTGTATCGAACCATGTTTCATCAAGGTAAATTATGGATCTGTTTTCTAACCTATACTACTTGTCTTTTGTCTATTTTGCGGTATTTAAATCCTATTTTACAAACAACTTTATGAAAGGTGGCACGGCTAATATTTATATTGGTTTCGTCTTCGTCTAGCTTCTTTTTCAGTTTATCCAAGGTATGTTGTTATAACTCTGCTTTCATAAAGGCAATATATTTTTCTTCTTATTAGGTCCTGATCACTATTGTCTATACGGTGAGATTGAAAATCACTAGGTTTTTTTTCTTTTTTTTTTCAATTCTTCACTAATAATAATATCCCTTATCGATGATATTGGAGTTTTTGTAAGTAGACAGGTTTCTTTTAAAGTTTCTTGTATAATTAGACCTCTACTGATTAAAGTTTCATACATTTTTCACAACCTGTTTTGCATCTAACGACAAATGATTTCGACGCGACATAGTTATATTCTCGTAAAACAACTTTTTCGAAACGCACAGTAAAAACGATTATTCAACACTGTCACTAAAATATTAGCCAAAATATTTAGTTGTCTAATGGTTAATACTCAAGAAATACCTGGCCCACCCCTGCCCTTATGAACAAATGGGTTTACCCAATAACAATAGGAAATAAAATCGTTAAAGTTTTATTGGGGTATCATATGGTCCGTCAAAAGCCATAACGATATACTTTGAGACAGACTATACGTCGCTGATCCGGTTGACGTGAAACGTCCCTTTTATATGTTTAAAAAGATAATTTTTCAACAAAAATATCATGTTTATGAAAAATAATTGTGTTTTGCGTCTCTTATAAAAACAAAAAATTAAAACTAAATGTTTATTTAACAGTATATGTGTATTGTAGGTACTTTAAAAAAAATAAATTTAAAGGATCGGAGAAAATGCATTCATGATTTTTTCGAGTGCACTTTATACCAAACCAAAACTTATCAGACCAACCAGTATATTTTAAGAAACACTTAAGATATATAATGGGAGGAAAAACCGAAAAAAAATCTGGTGCCACTGACCATGGTTGGACCTAAGGACATCCCATAAGCTGATGGGCTGATAAAACTTACGGAGCAGCATTGGAAGAAAATAAAACTTAAGAAAGCCACAGTTATCCGCAAAAATTCTGGTGTAATAGCAAACCCTCTTTAGAGATTAGAAATGCCTATATCCCACTCTCCTGATTTAGATAATTCCGTGAGTTGAACATATGATTTTGTCCAGCATCCTTATGCTTTAGTGCACTTGATTTTGTAAACATGTGACTTATTCTGTGCTCACCTAAAGATTACTGAAGATACTTATCAATTAGAACACAGTGTTTATAGCATAAATTAGCTAATAAAATTTAGGAAATATCTTTAATTTGGCAGAATATTTAACCTACATTATTTAGTGTATTTTTTATATGCTCTAGAACAGCCCGGAATGACACCACAAGTGTTTCTTTTATATGAAAGTTATCTTGCAAAACCGTTCAAAAATGGTTTTACATGTTAAAAGAAAATCACTAATTGTCTGTAAACTTTTAGCAAATAAAACTAATCAATCTTGTGCGATATGAGGTGATGGAACGTTTTTTCCTAAAGTCTTGTTATTACGACAATATCAGACATCCAGATTTTTGCAGACCTTCAAGTTTTGGGATACATTCCTAAAGTCTTATGGCAGGTTGCACCAAAATTAGTAGATCTTTACTAAGGGCAACTTATTTTTTTTTCGCTTTCACCATTAGATTTTTATTGCAACTTAACTGAGAGTACCTAAAATTTTTATTGTTAGATAATACCTTTTCTAACTTGTGCCTGATTAAATAATACTTATATTTCTTAAAGTTTTGTAAATATTGAATCTTCAGAATGTTTCTTAAAAACTGCCCCTTTTAGGCATCATGTTGAAACCGTTAAAAACCTTTTTTTTTATTTTGTGGAAATAACAATACTAAGTCGGAGATTTTTTTGTTGTACAATTATTCTTAATTATAAGATATAAACACATAATTAAAAAAAAACGGAGCAATATACAAAATAATAAAAAAAAGATAAAAATAAACCTGAGAAAAAAACATAAAATTTAAATTCACTGTTTGTAGATTCTTTTGGAAAATCTATTTAATAAAGCATTTATAATATCAAAATTCAAACCATCATCGTTCAAAAACCCCGTTTTATTATTTTAAACTACAAATGAAAAATGCTTTTTTAAATATTATAATAAACAAAATATTTGTCAAAAATGTCAAATCAAAATCTTCCAACGTTCATTTACCTAACGGATCATAAGTTCAGAAAATCCTTACTTAAAGTTAAGGGACCCTTAAGGACGAATTTCAGCTGATGCAAGTTACCTTTGAAACTTAAGAGTCCATTCGCGCCGCGAAAATTGGATCCAATTTGGGGTTCGGGGCATAATGTTTTTCTCAAAAACGGTATAAGTTATCGATAATTTTCAAAAACTATATAAAAACCAACACTTAAATCTAGGCTTCTGCTGTAATAGTTTTTTAAATTTGGATTCAGTTTTTAATATTTTCTTGAGTGAAAGTTACCCTAAAATCGGTTATGTTTATATACTATTTTCTCTTAACTCAACTAATATTTCAAAAATCCGTTACAGCAGAGGCACAGATTATTTCCTTACTTTTAAAATGGTGTATAATTTATGTCATTTAAGTAAAAAATAGTTACCGAAAAACGTTATCTCCTGTAGGCTTGCAATCGGAAACAACATCGCATCGATACACCGAATTTGGAAGAACCTAAATAAAAATATAATATTTTTAATGCGGCTATACAAAAATTGTGGTAGTGGGAGTTTGTTAGTCTCCGCCCACTGTCTCCGCGTCCTTTCGCCCGACCCCTAAGGTGCAGCGTAAATGCACTCTTAAGGGACAGTCAATACTTAAGAATAACTACACTGGCACAAAAAGAAACACAAAGAAAATGATTTTCTTTAATTAAAACACAAATTCACTCATGTAAGTGAGGCAAAGGCTAAAGAAGGGATTGGGCTGCAAGTACGGAAACTTATTTTAAAAGAAATTAAAACTACCCTTTCGGCAAAAGAAAATAGGGCATGGATTGCCTTTAAAAGTATATATATATATATATATATATATATATATATATATATATATATATATATATATATATATATATATATATATATATATATATATATATATATATATATATATATATATATATATATATATATATATACGTAACAACTTCCTAGGTAACAAGAAATCGGAGGACTAAAAAACGTATTTAATCTTAAAAGGTTGCAACATGTCACTTAAGCTGCATGTTCTTTTTTCCATTTGGAATTATTTTATGGTAATTTGGGTGCAAACACAGACGAACACGGCAAAAATTTTACCAGCAATTTGCTCAAAATGGTAAAGTGGTATAGTAAAAAGTGAACCCTAAACGTGTTACCGGACTGACACTGTTGGACCCCCAAACGTTAAACCGGTCCATTTAAATACAAATGAAAGAAAATAAACCATTTTCTTTGATTTTCATTTTTTTATACAAAATAAAGTATCTGTGGTAAAAAAATATTTATAATTTATTTTATATTTTTCTAACCGTTTCTAAAATTTATGGGTGATAAGTATAAACCTAGCGTATATTTAAATTGAGCACATTACAATAGATACAAGATCAAAAAAAAAATAGGGATGGACAGAATATTTTAAAATGCAGAATCTTGAATTTATGTGGTCGTCTTACTGTGTATCTGAGGATAATTCTGCAAATTAAAATTATAAATAATGAAGATAGAACTCTGGTTGTTCAGACTTTGTTATCGGAAATTTCCTTCTCTTCAAGGATCTTTTTTGCAATTTCCGATATCTCTTATGGTTTTTGAGTTATCATCAAAAATCGAAAGTTTTTTTTTATTTTTTGTTAATATCAATTGCAATTTTTATTGGCAGAAAAAATCCACCAAACGCCTTTCTCAGATTTGCATTCTGCGTCGAATGAGCTATCTAAGGGCGTCGATAATATTTTTTCCTGGGAGAGTAATTTTAGTATCGGAAAAATCAACGCTGAACACAAACCTGACAAAATATGTTACATAAACTGTTATTTGCTGGAAAATAATCTTGTTGTATTAGGTCAAAATCATGGTCAAAGTATTTTATTGATGCTAATATGTACCGGGTGTCCAAATAAGAAAGGACGCCGACTGTATCTCAGAAAATATTTATCGCACAGCGTTGAGAAACATTTTTTAAGTAAAAGTGGTGGAGAAATAGCTGGCAATTATTTTCAAGTTTCTAAAATGGCCGCTAACAACAATCTTGAATCTAAAAAAGTGATGTTTCTGTAAATTTTGCTATATTAACCTAACAAAAAATACCTGATTTTTAAAGTCTAGGATAATTTGAACCTTTTTTGTTTGACATTTTTTGGTGTATCTCTAAAAATAGAGTTGTGGGGGGTATTTAAAGGTTTTAGTAAAAAACACTCTGTATCTTCAAAACGGCTAAGCCTATTTTAACAAGTTTAGGCTAGGTGCAAAAGCTTTTCTTGGGCTATAAATATTATAATATTTGAAGTTTCATTAGTTTCACATGTCGCCGCTAGAGGGCTTTTTTTGATACTCCGACAGAAATGGTTAATTTTCTCAAAAAAATTAAATGCATTGGTATATTTTTTTTCATGAAAAAGTAGCTAAATAATACCTAAACAAGCTCGTGAAAACCATATCTCGATATCTTGTTCCTTACCTAAAATTTAAGCCAAAGAAAATTTTATACGTCAATATCTCAAAAACTATAAAACCTACAAGAAATTTTATAAAACATTAATTATGTATTTTACAGAACCTTTAATTTAGGATATATAATCTTTTTGTCTAAATGCGATACTTTACGAGTTATAATAAAAAAATCTAATTCCAGGGGTATACCTTAAAAAAATCCTGAAAATTAGATTTATTGATTATAATTAGTAAAGTGTTGCATTTAGGCGAAAGTATAAACTAAATTAAAGGTTCTGTTAAAATACATAATTTATGTTTATAAAATTTTGTAGCTTTTATAGTTTTTGAGATATTGACATATAAAAATTTTCTTTGGCTAAATTTAAGTAAGGAAAAGAATATCGAGATATATTTCGTAAGCTTGTTTAAGCATAATTTAGCTACTTTTTATGAAAAAAAAATCATACCAATGCATTTAATTTTTTAGAAAATTAACCATTTCTGTAGGAATTTTGTAAAAAAGCCCTCTAGCGGCGACATGTGAAAACTAACAAAATTTTAAATAACATAAATTATAACCCAAGAATAGCTCTTTTAACTAGTCTAAGTTTCTTAAAATCGGCTTAGCCGTTTCAGAGATAAGGGTGTATTTTTACGGAAATTTAAATACCCCCACTACGTTATTTTAGAGAACGAAAATCATTAAACAAAAAAGGTTCAAATTCGGCTTTTCGGAACAATATATGCCGACTATGTGGTCGGTAGGGTTTTACCCCCTCCCCCCCCCTTTTCGACGCCCTTGGAGCTATCGCTCATATTTTTCGAAGCCTTCTAACTATTTTTTGCAGGAAACACACTTGTCGACTAGACTATAAACATAAAAGTAATATTTCTTTGTATTCGAAATTTCAAACCACAGTCAATTGCATAAAAACAATTTGAAACGTCGTCATCTTATTGACGGCCGATAATTCCTAGAAAAGTCTAAATAGCAAACCAACTGACTATAACTTGCACACCATCGGCTTCGCCAAGAAAGAACAACTAACGGTAAATCCTAGACCGGAAGTTCATCGTCAATGCCTACTAGATGAAGGACTTTAACCTCGAGTTCTGCCAGTGTGCCATTCTATTACGCCGCCAAACCGAAGAAACAAAATGGCGGACGACGCTTGCAGGAATTTTGTCGTGGCTATTCATAAATCATATTTAATTTTTGTTTTAACTTTATGAAATTGGTAATATCTTAAATATAAGTAAATTATTTTTAATTCTCGAGCTAGGAATACAACCCATCTAAAGATGTGTCCTTTTGGATTTAACAAACTTATATTAGTTTAGTTAATTGCGTCATCAAATTTAAAAAAGCTGCCCTTTTTTAATAGACTTGCTATAACCTAATATAAAAACAAAATGCACATAGCCTTGGTCTAGGGTGATTTTTTTGCAAATATGTATTTTTTTTTGGTTTCATTGTAAAATTTTGTTGGGAATAACCCCAAAAAAAATTACCCAAAGTTAAATACTGCCAAAGCTGTGCAGTTTCCATTAAAAAGCGTTTTTTATCCTTTTTTTAATTTAATAGATTATTTTAGGGTTATCGTCTCGCCTAAAGACGGGATTTTTTGAAATTGAATGCTCACAAAAATGTCTATTGCGGAAAAGCCCAAACTCACCGGCGAGTAGTACGGGTCATTAAACCTAATTTTTTCCAAAAATTTTCTTTTTCTGTCATTTTTCTTAAATGCCAAGAGCTCCCTAAAAAAAAATAAATAAAAAGTTGTGGAAATTTAATTTTCCAAAAAAATCCTTTGTAATCAGTATAGGGATCTTTTTGTAGGAAATTGTTTTCCAACTTTGTCATTTATCTTTTTTAGCTCTCGTCATTATGAAAATGACAGAAAAAAGGCTAGTGACCGTCTGACTCGCCGGTGTAATTCCTTTTCATGCCCTTTTTAGAGCATTAAATTCTTAAAAACCTCTTTGGGAAGACGATAACATAAAATGCTGCTAAAGTTATGGAAAAAAAAAAAATAAAAATTTACGTGCTTTTAAATGGAAAATTCACTCTTTGGCGGTCAATATTAATATTAAGGGCTGAAACTTTCAGGGATGATTTAGTGGGGAATTTTCAAAAAAAAATTACAAGGGACCGAAAAAAAATATATGTGCAAAAAATCACCCTAAGCGTTGGTATAAAAGTTATTAATATAACCACTTATTTTAATAAGTTCTTGTTGGGATACTAGCCTGGAAGTTTCTAAAGAATGGGACCACTTTGGTCCTGGTTCCGGGGTATGACGAACTGAGTGTGTCTAGTCATATTGACTTCTATAAACTGGCAGATCGCCTAAAACAGAAAAAAGAAAAAACCCCAAAAAATTCAAAAAACTTATCTATGTTTTAGTGGCAGGTTGGCCACCATTATCAAGATGAACTTAAATAAAAAACAAAATAGAACTTAAAACTAAAAATTTTGGTTTAAAAATTTAGGAAATTCTAAAAGCTTTTTTAATATTTATGACGTTATGTCATAAATATTTATGACAAAAGTTATTAATATTAAAAAAGGGCTTAGAATTTCATAAATTTAATCAAAATTCTTACAAATTTTCTTGGTGGTCGACTTGCCACCGAAACATAGATGAGTTTTTTAATTTGATTTTTTTTAGGTTTGTTTAAAGGAATTTTTCTTTTTTCTGTTTCCAGGCGATCTGCCAGTTCGCTATACCCCGGACCAGGCCGAAGTGGTCCCATTCTTTAGCAACTTCCAGGGGTAACCAATAGAACTTATTGAAACACAAATTTTCCACAAAACTATGGAATATATTTATGACTAGTTATTTTGTTTACTTATTACAAGTTTTATTTACCTGGTGGACATCATGAGACATATTACTAGTATTATAAGAAGAAAATTAAAAATAATACCTCTAAGTAAGAGTATCATTTTCTCATGGTATTAAATATTAAGTGGTTCTCGAAACTACAATCGTCATAAAAATGCGTAAAAATAGAACTCTTTTTTGCTGAATAATCTCCAGTTTCTCTATAAGGTCAATTATTTTTTTAACTTTTATGTCATTTATGAAATCTTAAAATTTAGTGCTGAAACTTTGTGTCTTGATTCAAATAATTGGAACAAGCTGTATTTAGTACTTACTGAACAGACTTAAGTGTTCAAAATTTTTGTAAAGATTCTTCTTCCCAATTGACCGTTATGAAAAGTCGTATATCTATTTGGCACAGACTTTTTGCAATTTAGGAGGTCTTATTATTGGTTATGCACCTGGAAAAATATGTTTCCACCAAAATGTATGTGTCATTACGGTTTAACAAAATAAAACCGTTTTAATTAACAGAAATTTGACAGAACCGACTCTACTTTCAAATGCATCTGGTCGCAGCTGATCCAACATGGAGGAAGCTTCAATTGCTTTGTGGAAAGTATCTATGCGTCATTTTAATGATATGCTAGGCTCATGTCGCATTTGTTATACAATACTGATCTTTGAGGTAGCGTAGTAAAATAAACTTTTTCTAATTTTAAAGGCATTAAAAGGCGTTAAAATATTTAAGCAAAAAAAGGTTTAAGAAGTTGTTAAGAATAAGCAACATATATATGTATACAAGATATCCCTGAAGTAATGGGACACAGACCCAAAAACCCGGGTAAATTTCTTTAGTAAATTTTTCCCCCCCCAATTGCTAAACTACAGGGTGTCGAACTTTGCAAAGGGAATTATAATTTTTTTTTAACATCAGGTCAATATACTAAGTTTAAAAAAAAGTTATGCTATCTAAAACAAGTGGGGGGTGCATGGTGCGGGTGCCCTCTACTAGCAACATCAAAACCAGATCTCCAATTTTGTACCGCTATGTCTTTTTAGTTAAGAATTATTATAAAAAAACGAAAACAAATTTAAAAAAGTTTGACACCCCGGTATTTTAGTTATTATAAACTTTGGGAAAAGGCAAGTTTACGTAAATTGCATTATTTCGACCTAAGAAATCTGCTGTTGCTCTGTGTCCCATTACTTCTGGGACACACTGTATATATTTTGGTTAGATATGGTTAATTTTTTATGAGGACGAGAACTATACACAGAGAAAAGATATCTCCTAAACCAATATATTTACTATGTATTAAAGTAGAAAAAAGTCGCCTTATTACAAGTTTCTTTAGAAACTTCCGAAAAACTTGCTAAAATTTTAGTTATTTTGAAGATTCTGGGAAAAGTAAAATGGAAATTTTTTTTTAGTTTTATTTAAGTAAATAAGAAAAATAGAGTACACTGTGTTCTGATTGGTATTCTTTGCTCTCAAGAGAATCAAGTCTTTAGATCTGTGATTCATGGTTTTGTTCCGCACAATCCTCGATAAAGTCTTCTTATAAATATTTACCCCGGTATTTTATTGTTTTTTTTTAACAATCTTTAAGTGTTTAAAATAATCCTATATGTCACTCTATAATTCAATTAAGAAAAGACCCTTTCCATAAAATGAAATAACGGGAAAAAGTGATAAAAACTTTAAAAATGATTTTTTTCTGTGGTATATAGAGAATATCCTCAAAAAGTTACATAACCTATCTATTCCCACTGAAATTCTATTATTAACGCCATAAAAAAAGGGTCACAATTTTATTTAAGACAAAATTTGACTACTTAAGATAAACAGTATTCATAAAACGTTTTTTTAAAAAAAAAAATGAATTTTTGTTTGTAAAAAGGGAAAATAACATGCTCCAAAGTCACCCTATTCTGAATCCTACCTGCTTTTCTACTCACAATCCTTCCGAAATATGTAAACAAATTACCGAAACAATTCAACTAGGCATTGAGACACTTATTCCGCACACTAAAAAGAATCCCATAACTTCAAATTACAAACCGTGGTTTTCTAAATCCTGTGACCTTTAAAAATTCAAGCCCACAAAAAGTGTCTCTAAAACCCAAGTCCCCAAAAATCGACAGGGTAAGATCAAAGCGATAAATAAATATAATCAGATCATCTCAGAAGCAAAAGACCGTTTTAACAATCGGATAAAAGACAAAAATTCTCTCGCTCAAAAGGCAGTAAAGCTTTCTGGTCCTTTGCCAAAAATATTAGTCAAAACTTCTGCACAAATTCTTTTCTACCTTAATCTCTGAAGACGGGAAATTTTTTCTCCTCTAAGGAAAAGCCAAACTATTTGCCAAACAATTTGCTGCCGATCCCCCCATTAATCTTCCTCTTCCAGTTGCCCCTTTTTTCTCAAAAAAAGTCCGATATCATTTTTAAAAGGGAAAAAAAATCAATCGTATTTTTTTCCTCTTAATATTTAAAAAAACGTATAGGCATACCAGCAATCGTCTTAAAAAAATGTGCTCCTGAGCTTGCACCCATCCTAACTCGCCTCTTTCGAATATTTTTTTCTCGGAGAGTTGGAAAGCTGCACGTGTGCAACCTTAAGATTTGGGAATTGATTAATTTTTCCATTACTTTGCAAACAACAGAAAGTAGAGTCTAAAGTTTTGGATCATTTTTATAAAATTCATCAATTCCCAAATCTTAAAGTATCTGGAAAAACTCAAGATCTTACATGATGGACAGTATGGATTCCGTCACAGAAGATCCACAGCTGATCTTCTTTCCTTTGTCTCCCAACTGGAACAAATCCCTTGAGTTTCTTGGTGAATCCAAGATCGTTGCTCTTGACATATCCAGAGCTTTCGGTCTGGTCTGGCATGACGGGCTTCTTAACAAACTTCCTTCTTACGGTCTTCCACCTATGCTCTGCTCTTGGCTCTCCAGTTTCCTTTCTAATCGACGTATATCAGTTACTGTAGATGGTCATTCTTCCAGCTTCTACCAAATTAATGCTGTTTCTTCTACACATTAACTATCTTCTCTCTTCCACAATCAATCCCATTCATAGTTTTGCTGACGATAGTACCCTTCACTCTAGTATTCAATTTGTTAAGCCACCATGTTATTGGTTTGAAAAACAACCGGTCAATGCGGATATCTCTTTCACAAGACCTCAACTTATTTGGGATTGGGGCGCAAAAAATATTGTTCATTAAACTGAATTTGGGCCAGTTTAATGCCTGCTCGAAAACACAGTCATGTTCGCTGTCGCGGAAAAAGTCTCTGCTCATCGAGTTGTTTAAAAAGTTAAAAAGGTTGTTTAATCTTGTTGCGTTACTTTTGATAGTAACCTCAACTGGCACAAGCACATTACATTCATGGCCCGGCGGCTTTAAAAAAGCTTGGATTCCTCTTTCGGGGAAAAAGTATTCATTTTTTTTCAATCTGTATACTCTGTATGTATCCCAAAACAGACCCTCTTTAAAACATTTTTTTCATGTCTGGGCATCCCCTACAACACTTAGCATTCTGGACTCCATTCAAAGAGCTGTTTGTCTTATTAACGATTCCACGCTAACAGAAAGGCTTCCTCCTCTTGCTCACCGTTAAGCTGTAGGGGTTCTGTCGCTCTTCTATAGATAGTTTAACTTTTATGCATCCTTTTACAGTTCAAGTTAGAGGGCCCCGAACTTCCGCTTTCTTCGTTCTTCATCCTTGAGTGCCAAGACTATGGAATCAGCTGCCCGCAGAAGATTTTCCTTCTCCTCCCAATCCCCAAATATTTAAGTCCCGTGTGAACAAACTCCCTCACCACCCAAGGCACCCACGATACGTTGTTATAGCCTTCGTGGACTTCCCAAGAAAAAAAAAATCTGTTAATTTATTATCAGGAAAAAGTTACATACCCAAAAATGACCCTAAAATGTGTTTTTTAGCCCAAACTAAAAATTATTAAAATTTAAATTATCCATAAACCCAAAATTAAAAAATTCTATTTGGTATAAAAAACTATTTAATTACTTCTCATAGTAATATCTTAAAAAATCTAGATTTTTTTGTTAGCCATTTTCGTAAAACTAAGTTTTTTTGATTTACGTCACTTTTTTTTGGTTTGGATCTGAAACAATAAGCTAATATTGCAGTATTTAATTTAGAAATATTATTTCTTATTTTCCCATTTTATAACATTATTTCCTAATTAAGGTATTCTTGTTAGAAATATGGCTAGTTAGAAAATTCCCAAAGTGGTTTTATTATTATATATATTAGGTATTTTATAAACATTGACACAAGCAATTAAATTTTCAGAAATGATATAATAGAAGAGTTTACACAACTTTGTGTAAAAATATAAAAGGTCCAAATGGCTGTAAAAGAAAGAAAGGAAAAGTCAGGTCAAAAGCGGTAATAGTTTATTGGAATGTGATATTATCTGAAAGGGTCGTCTAGTTAATAAAGGGCTAATAAAAGGGTAATTTTATATTTTATTAGAGGCTTTAAAATAGAAGATGGTTATAGATATTGTTATACCAAATAGAATTTTTATATTTTAAAAGCAGCTAAACATTACAAAAATATTTTAAATGTTGTGATATATTGACAGCAGAGAAGCGAAAGTAATTTTATTTTTTGTTAATTCCCCGGTAAGTTTTTTGTCGATGAACTAAAAAAAAATTAAATTTCTGTTATTTTAAAGTTTTAGAATCATTTAAAATCATGATAAAAAATAATAGAAAAAACACAGTTTTATTTAATAGGTAGAAAGCTGCAAAAAATTTTGGTAAGGGACTAGCTTGCCTACAAGGCAAAGATTTTTTTTTATCTTGAAACAGACTACAAAGGCTTAAATCCCAAGTACTAACGTACGGTGGGTTTCTTAAATTAAGTAAGAGGAAGTTTATTAATACTAAAAAATATTTGATGCTTTTTAGGACAGAAAAATTTTTCCCAGCAGCAAGTTCTACAGTCCCAATACTCTAGAGATGACCGAAATTCAGGGCTTCTAAGATAAAATGTTAACGGACAGAGTTAATATCGTGGGCCCGATTAATACAGTAAAACCTTTAAATGTGACTGGATAAGAAAAACCTCTATTATTAAGAATTTAATGAGGTCCGCACTTCTTTATCAGATTACTTTTTAATGGTTTGAACCTGGTTAAATGAGTTTAATTTCCGATTTTTTAAATTTACTTTTTATAAATGGGACTCTATAGCCAAATTCTCTGTATAGTAAACATTTATAAATTTTTTTCGCAGTATATTTAATAGATTTTTAAAATGTAAGTGGTAAACATTATTTCATGTTGGGACAGGTTTAAAAGTTTACAACATTTGATTTAGGTTTTTACCTGCAATCAAAAGGGGTAAATTATAAACTAAATATAACGCATTAAGCATCCCCGAAGAAATTAAAGCTTCTATCCGGAAATTTAAAGATGGTGGAAAGTCGCATGATCAACTGTGTACGGAGAATAATGTAATAATAAATACATACCCATTTAATTCAAAAATACGCATTTTTTGTTCCCCCTCTATAAATGAAATGATATTTACCCCTATAAGCGGCCTCTGTAATTGAGACAACAACTATTTTAATCCTGTTAATTGAAATGGATAAATGAAAACCTTTTAAGGCACAAAATCTGGTCCCCTTTAAATACCAATAAACCAGGTCTCCTATTTAAATTAAAACCTTAAAGAAACCTAAAAGTTGCATACGGTTAAAGTGACCCCCAGAATATTTTAGCCTATGTTCTCACTCTTGCTAGAGACCTTAAAAAATCTTTCTTTTTATGTCAAATTATCAGTAATAAAAAATCGGCATGACATTTTTGTTTTTTTAAAAAAGTCGAAAATCTAATAAGGGTTGATATGAAAGAAAGCAATAAAACGAAATATATGAATAATGTTAATACGAATAAAATAATTCTAATTATATTTTCTTTAAAAAAATTCAAAAGATAGAAAATAATTTATTTTCATATTATTGATGACATAATGTAGTTGAGAGTTCACCCTTAAACTAGCTAAGGGAATCATCCCTAAATATGAAAAAATAAAAATCTAGAAAAACCTACTAGAATTTTCTAAATTATAAGAAATTCAAATCGTGTACCTACCCAGTATCTATTTTGGGGAAACCACCCCTGTAACTATCCCCGGACGTGATAACATGGGAAAATCCATAGCAATATAAGAAAACTCGAATATTTTAAAATAGATCTTATTATTCCATTTTTTTAAATGAACCCCCCTGGGGGGTGATGTCATCCTAAACAAAAAAAATTTAAAAAAATATATTTGAATAATACAGGAAAAACTTAGGATAAAGTTCTAGGGAAGGGGGAAAAAATCATCTTTTAAATAAACCATTTCATTGGGGGTACGATTTGAATTTCCTTTTTTGGAATATCTTGAATATTTTTTCCTTGATTTGTGATTTTTCAAATTCGAAATTTTTTAAACCCCCCTCAAAGTTTTAGGCGTGATTTTCAATATTTTTCAAAAAACCCATAAAATATTAATTAATATTTTCATTACCAATAATTTGACATATGCTGAATATTCTTAGGAAAATTTTAAATGCAAATTAGTTATATACTGACCAAATTATATTTTAGTTATTAAAAGCATTAAGCTTTTTAACAAGGCATTAAATATTGATTAGGCTCATAGTCCTAACGTATCCAATGACTGACTGGAAGTCTTTATTATACTACTTACTGCAGCATACATCGTGCAGACACTTAATTGTTATTACATAAACTTTTATGCATTGCAAATTAAAATATAAATCATGTAGAACCCTAAAGGCTAACCTGTTTGTTTCCATGCCACAAGTTTTCCTTCTTACTGCACTGTTACTTTGTAATATGGTAATTTTTTAATATAAACCAATACATTTAATTTTATTAAATTCAAGATGTTGCACTCAAAATGTATTAGGGACATATAAGATTTCTAGCCTGATTTTAAGCAAATAAATTAAATTAAGGTTGTTCCATGGGAAAACCTAATTTTTATTATTTTCATAATAATGTTTTTACCAGGTGGTGCGTCGCCGAGCGAAACATAGGAAATTCCATGTAAATTTTTAAAAGGGGGTTTAAATTTTTGGCTCCCCTGTACTTTTTACAGAAAAAAAGTAAAATAACTTTTTTAAGACACCAATCTAACAAACCCTCTTTCCAATTTCAAAAAAAAAAATTTTGCGAATCTTGAATTATTCAATTAAACGTAATTGCAAAATTACCAAATTTTGCGGTTCAGGTAAAACCCAAAAAGACACCAGCCACCAGCAAACAATTTGTTATAAGGCTTTGTCAAATCTGACGTACAGCCGAATAAAAGGAATGTTTTTTTTCGTTTTATCAATCTCACAACCATTACATTTTTAAAATAAAAAAACAATTTAACATAATTTTTTATCAAACCTTTTTTTTTTAATGTACAATCAAGTTTAACTAATAACAATTATTACTAGCAATTATTAAAAAAATATATTTTTTTCATAATAGAATTTAATTAAACCAACAGCAGTATCTGAAATATTTTAATTTATTTTCCCATTAAGCCTATCTGGTCCATTTCAACCATTAAACGTATTGTCGAATTCGAGTCCAAAGCCACGCAGTAAATATGTAAATGTTTAACTTTAGAAGATCGAAAATAGAT
>JAHBCN010013758.1:0-23839 GCA_019359885.1 Listronotus oregonensis
CCGACTGAATTTTATTCAATAGCACAGTAAATTATTTTTAAGCAATTTTAACTAGCAAAGTTAAAATAATGCTATTCTTTTAGATTTAGGCCTGTTACTGTATTACTAATACCATTAATAAATCATAACTATTATTAATAATTCTAATATTTTATTAAACCCTACTTACATTTTTGTCATTATGACATAGGAGCTTAAGTCCATATTAACTGCTTGTGTTTAGAACCATACCATCGTAAGTCCATTTATTAATAAAACTAACTGAATTACAGAACAATTCTTCTACACATAAAAAAAATGGTTGTGGACTTTTATATTTTCACTGCTAAAAATGTTATAATAGGGCTTCTCTGTCTTTCCCTGAAACGTGAACAGAGTTAGATATGTTTTCGGGCTCTCCTGAAAAGTTGACCAGTTGTGACTTACGATACTATGGATCTGGGGTACAGATTTTAAAAAAATAAAAAACAATTTGAATATCCCAAACCATCGCTTAGAAGGTTAATTACCCAGTGGCGTAGCTACATTTTAATTTCTATTTGAAAAAATAAAATTTTTAAAGTTATTTTATAAATGAATATTTTTTTGTTGTGTGATTTGTGGAAAATGGGTTTTATTATGATATTACAAATAAAAAATGTATTATTTTATTACTTCTAGTTTTCCGAAGAATCCAGAAAGAGCAAATGTATGGATTAAAAACATGAGGCTTGCTGACTGGACACCTTTTCCTACGGACAGAGTTTGCTCAAAGCATTTTGAGAGGTCTCTTTTCTATAAAGCTGGTGAAAAAACTCGATTGTTGGATGATGCTGTGCCAACAATATTTCCGGAACTGCCAGTGTACATGCAGCCGAAGAAGGTACTAATATGAATTATGTTCATTTATTTAGTGTTAAATGTAGAGTATTTACTATACAATATGGAAATATTAAACATTTCCCAAAGTGCTTATTTGAATATCCTTAGAAACTATTTACAGTAGAAATAAGTGTGCACATAACATATTTAACACGTAAATTAATAAATAAATTATATGTATATTAGAACATGGTCTGTAAACTATTATAGAATTGCATAAACATTAACTAAAATGACTTTGATTTATTTATGGAATCAACAGTTAATTTAAAATTATATTAAAACACAGTTTTTTTAGGGGATAAAAAGGCGAACTACAGAGGGGTCAAGTCAGCTTTCTGATGATCTAGCGTTACCTGAAACTTCAACTGCATCAACATCAAATGTTAGCGATTCTACTGAAAATACTCCCAGGAAGAAAAAGCTGAGGAAGCAATTATTCCAAGAGATTGTAAAAAGTAGAGAAAAATCAAAGTTTTAGGGCAAAAGATAAAAAGATATAAAAAGAAATTTTTTCTTTAAAAAAATAGTCAACGAGTTAAAGTCAAGAAATTTACTTTCTTCTGAAAACATGCCTAAAATTACAATGTAGTTGTTAAAACGTTAATCTGGAAAAAGAAAGAAGTATTCTCCAGATTTACGAAAATTTGCCAAAACATTAAGTTTTTTTTCACCGAAAGGTTATCAATATGTCAGAAAAATGTTCGAGACTTGTTTACCACATCAAAGTACCACTGGTAAGTGGTCTAAGAAAATAAATGCGAACCCTGGGTTGACAACAGAGGCATTTGCTGTTCTGAAGCAACATGTTTGTCTGTCAAATAAAGTAATATTATTGACATTAATTATTGATGAAATGTTTATTCGCAGGCATATAGAATGGGATGGGAAAAAGTTTTATGGATATGTTGATTTTGGGGTTGAGCTGCAAGATGATAATAATGCAATTGCATTATTATCATCTTGTTCTAATGGTCACTTGCATAAATGGGCGTTGGAAACTGCCAGTGGGTTATTTTTTTTTTGTGATGGGCTAAGCGAAAAACAAAAAAGTATTCTTGTTTCCCAATGTTTAACATTAATTTCTGAGAAAGGTGCACAGGTAGTGTCTGTCACGTTTGATGGGGCTCCATCTAATGTGACTATGGCTCAGACTTTGGGATGCAGGACTGATTTTTCGGATTTACAACCATATTTACATGGCGAAAAAAACTAAAATATTTTCTATGATGCCTGTCTTATGTTGAAATAAATAAGAAATGCTTTTGGGGAAAAAAGATAATAATAGATGGGGAGGGAAACCAAATAAATTGGGAATATATTGAAAAGTTGAAACAGCTGCAAAATTCTGAGGGATTGCATTTGGGTAATACGTAAAGCACACCTTCACTTCTTTAAACAAAAAATGAAAGTTAAATTAGCTATACAACTACTTAGTGAATCAGTTGCAGACTCTCTAATTTACTGTGAAGAGAAGTTAGGCTTAGAAGAGTTTAAATGATGTCAGGCCACAGTTAAATTTATTAAAACATGTAATTATATTTTTGATATTTTAAATAGTAGATCCCTTGTTGCATTTAGGTACAAGAAAGTTCTCTGCAAGCAAAATATTGAAAAAACTACAGGTTTTATTAATGATTCAATTTTATATTTTTCCCAGTTAAGATTTAGCGATGGCAATTTAGTACTACATTCTAGAAGAAAGACAGGTTTTATAGACTTAATTATTTCGCTTAAAACTGCTTTGATGCTCTATGAAAAACTTATTAAAGACAACGACCTGCTTATGTATTTACCCTTATATAAGGCTTCACAAGATCATCTGGAATTGTTTTTTTCATCTATCAGGTCTAGAGGGGGGTGGAATAACAATCCAACAGCACGTCAGTTCACATCTTCATATAAGAGGCTCTTGATTCGAGCAGAAATCCGCCCTGGGCGAATGGGAAATTGCATCCCATTGGAAGAAATACCAATCCTGGCTGGTTCCTCTAGATTTGATAATCCAGATTTAAATATTAATTATAGTGTATTATCTTCTACGGAAATAGTAGAAGACGAACAAAGCTCATTACATGAGATTTGGCACGATCATTCATATATCATGAATACTCAAATAATGAGTAATTGTTCATATCAAATTATTATATACATAGCTGGATTTGTTTCACAACTTTTGCAAAAAGTTTTAAAATGTGAACATTGTATTGGGACAGTTATCGGTAAAAAAGAAATTTTTTTAAATTCTTTAATTACACAAAAATCTCATGGTGGTTTAACATATCCATCAGAAGATGTGATTCGAATATGTAAAACTGCAGAACATTTTTTTAGACTTAATGATGCCAAATTAAAACAAAAAATTTTTGTTCAAATACTCAAAAACAAAATTATAGATTCTTGCATCGAAGAAAATTATTTTGATTCTCTGAAGAATCATGTACTAGACAGTGCTAATAATCACATATATTTTTTAATTGAATCTGTAATTTAAAAATATTTAAATATTAGGATTCATTTTATAACTAAAAAGCAATCAGGATTACCAGACCCCATAAGAAATCAGTTTACAAAATTAATTTTGTTTAAGGGACAGTCGCATCTATATTATTTTGACTACCTTAAGTAATCCTTTTAAATTATTGTGTTTTGTAGTTTAACTTATTAATGTTAGTTAATGTGTTAAAGTTATTTTTAGTTTAGAGTAAATAGTATTTTATTCCAAAACGTTTTGGACGGATTATTTCAAAATTTATTGTGTAAAGATTAATACAAACGTAAACATAAACATTAATAAGTAAATAATATGTATGTAAATAAATTTAGTGTTCAATAATTTTGTGTTTTACTTGACTCATTGCCTTTTCCTTAAAAAGTACCAAAACACATTTAACAAATTTGAAATCTTTATAAAAAATTCTGCCAAGTAGGTACTGATTTCCCCTATTCTGCATTTAATTAAACTAAATTGTTTTTCAAAATTATTAATTTTGAATTCACGCAGCAAAACTCCATAAACTGAGTTTGATTTAAATCGTTGGTCAACTACAATAAACCGTCATCTTGGATTCGCCATTTAATTGTTTTTTTTTTATTTTAAATTTATCATAATTAAGACCTCCAGAAATATAATTTAATTCGAATTGAACGTCAAATACAGAAATCTGCCATTTTAAATCTTTTATTTTAAAATTTTAATTAGCGAGCCAGAAGACCCCCAGAAAGATAATTTGGTTTAAGCCAGATGTTAAACACAGAAATCCGTTATATTAGATCCGCCATTTTGGATTTGTCATTATGAATATTTAATTTTTAATTTAGAATTCATAATTAACCAATCAAAATTCCTCCAGAAACTAAATTGGACTCAAATAGGACGTCAACTATAAAAATCCGCCACCATTTTATTTCGTTTTATTATTTAACGTAAGCGGAATAGGTATAAACAATTTAATTTGTTTTTTAAGAATGTTATTTTAAAAAGCAATCCAGCCGTCTTAGGTTTATAGTAACATTAATAAATATTTAATTCAATTACCTACAAAAAATTTTCCACCAAAATTAAATAAATTATATAAAAAAATAATTTCATTAAAATACATTTTTTTTGCTCCGATAATATCCATAAAATATTTATGAAACGCCACTGGTCAAGCAAGCGTGGAGCCGCTTGGTAACACGCCAGCTGCTTGTATTACGCGTCCCCCCTTTTTCCTCGTCTAAGATTGTAAATAAATAATACTTAAAATAACCAGAGGCGGCGTAAGGCGTGGGCGACGTGGGCCACAGCCCACGGCCTCGCGGTTTGAGGGGCCTCGCGCCACGGAGATTTATATTCGCATACCTTAAGCGCGAAGCGCGTAGGTATGTGTCTACTAGGGCCTGAAAATCTATCTTTACAAAAAAAAGGTATCTATAATTCAAAAAATACGTATAAGTGATATAAAAACCAAAGAGAAATGATTGCTGAACCGATTAAAAATACTTTGAGATCGATAGATTGAAATTTTTAATAAAAAAAAACGATAAAAATCTGTTTTTTATGGCTCATACGTGAATTTTTTACAGTTGCCATGGAGAGGTTAACCTGATAACTTTCGAAAAAATCATCTTTATTTCTCCTCACTATGGTAAACCTTTTCATTGGGCTTCTGTGAAAATCCCTATTGAAAATTGCAGCTGAATATTGTGTTGTTTATTTACAATTAATTTTTTTCTGTTGAAACTTTCACCAAATTTATCATTTTTCGAGCAGCCATATTTATCTTTTTCTTTAAATAGAGGCTGAGAATGTTGCAAAAGTAACTTTTTCTAATAATTATTTTTATTTTTAAACCCCCTTAATTAATAAAAATATTCTAAATGATACAAAATATCATCTCCCAGACATTAAATAACTAATATAAATAAAATATTCAGTTTATGCATAAAAATTCTATCAAAATAGAAATGCAAAGCAGACACCGACCTGCTTATTTACCTGGGATTTTACGCGGAACACCTTTCTGGGTCCGCATTTCTTTTGAATCTCATGCCCTAATATAGACCTAAAATAATACCTTAAAAAATCCCGGTATTAATAATTAATTTAATAATTAAATCAATAAGAATACTAATTTATGATTAAAATGGGCGTTTTGCGTGGAAAAAAGGGGAGTGGTCAGAAGTTACTGACTGCTTGGAAATTTTGAATTGTCAAAAATTATTCACGCCAAAACGGGCACATTTAGTGTGGGAAAATCCACGATTCTGAGAAAACTATTGAAGGAATTTTCATTTAGTTTTCACTATAAGTTAGCCCCGGACCATTCACACATTCTAAAACTCTAAATAGGGTCCTAGGGTTGTAAATAAATTTAATATTTAATAATTCATGGGAAAAATATCCCGTAAAAAATGCCTCCTGCGCGGAAAAACCGCTGGGAAAATTTTATATGATAAGGGATTTTATTGGGGTTAGGTTTAGATTAAAGGGGCTTATAAAACGCGTATTTTAGTACCAGAATCACGGCGTAGAATTAATTGGGTCGCGAATAAATTGGAAATTAAGGGTCGCGACGCGTAAAAAAATAGCCGATTTTTCGATTTCGAAAAGAGGAACCGAAAGTCGCGATGCAGGGTGACTCAGGCGGCTCGTGATTGGTCAGAAGCTAAAACTACGCAGTTAGGAATTGGTAGAGTGAATAAAAGCCAAGGGTTTTTTACAGAAGGCAAGAGATCATTATCAGCTTTCGTCCACGACACTTCGCGTTATTTTTTAAAAGATCTCTCGACTCCCTGTCATCCGAAGACGGGCCTCTAGTCGATCGGTGCGCCTGCTATATTGCCTGTAATATACCCTAGACTTGCACATACTAGGTGAAAAAGGGGATTAGCACTTGTGTATTGGATATTCCGTGCCAAAAGCCAGTGTGGTATTTGACGGAATTGCCTTTACTGAAGAAGTGGGATAATTAAGAAAATTCTCGCGGCGCGTTTCTAGGTGGAAATTGGTTAAAGGTACAGGAAAGTCCGCGGAGTACTAGTGACTGCCTACGTCAGTACCGGAGTTGGGATAGCCGCTATCGCTCCAAAGGTAAAAGCTTTCCTTCTTAATCCGAAAATTAAGTTTTCCGAGCCCATACGAAATCTAGCTGTTCCATGCATTGATGGCCAGTCCGAGAAAGTAGTTTGGGATAAGACTCTAAAAACTGAAAATTAGAAAAACCGCCCTATGCAGAAATTAATTTCTTAATTTGGCAAGATTCATTGTAATTTGCTCCAGACCTTCAGTTGGGACTCCGGCCTGCACGCACCGAAATCAAGTTAAAAAATTAGAGACTTTAAGAATTTTTGCTGATTTAGTGTTTTTAATATTAAAAGCCGTGCTAAATCCAAGAGCAATTTTCTTTTTAAAAATTAATGTTTCCCTGATTGGATTTTTTTTAATTAGATCTCTTCAAAATTTAAAGTCGTGGAAAAAGCTCATTTCCTAACTTCTATTTTTGTAAATATATTTGTAAACCTTTAATAAGGTATTTATCAGCATAATATTTGCAATTTTTGTAATTAGCCATTTTTGTGCTAATTTTAAAATTAAATGTTAGGATAATAGTTTGATAGTTTTAAGTATTAATTTTGTAAATTTTATGAAAATTAAAAGCCTTTTTTGATTTTTGTATTTGAACCTTGTTTTGCTAAATTTGTAAAATTTTGGAAAAATTGGTTTATTCAAATTTTGAAAAAATTAAGTTTTTAGATTTTAATAGATGCACTGAATTAATTGCTTCTTAATTAGAAAAACTATTTTTATTTTTCTTTTGATCCCGAACTGATCTGGGAAGAAAAATTTGTTATCTATAAGTATAACCAATTTTCCAGATAGCATTTTGCTTTTAATTTTCTAAGTTTAGATTTTATTTTTGGAAAAATGTTAAATAATCACAAAAAATAATTAATCATCTAAAGACTTATTAGTCGCTTGATTAATAAACACAGACTAAATAAAAGTGAAGGGAAAGTGAAAAACAATTAGTGAAAACCGCCAAATAAACTTTCGTGAGTTCTAAAGACATTTTAAAAGCACAGTAGGACTTTTGGTGCTATAAAAACAGATAGGCATTTAGCAAACCTAATTTGTTAAACAAAACAAAATTAAATTAATTAGTTTTTAAGGAAAATTTTGTAAACTATAATTTTAAGTTTTTATAAAACTTGTAAAGAGCTCTTAAAAACGACTGACAATTTTCCTATTTCCCTAAAATTTTCTTAAGTGCCAATTCTGCTCCCTTTAATTTTCAATAAATTTTCTTTTTATTAATTTTCCAAAAATGGAAAATTTTAATTCTAAAAGCATGCACCCTCCTACTTCTGAAGCTATAGTATATATTATTGGGGCGGTGAACACTCATTCTGGTTCACCGGGAGGAAGGCGGGTTTTCCCCTCATCCTACGGGATGAATGTGACTTCCCTTGACAATACTTATGACAGTTCAAATTTAATGTATAATACTATTAGCGATTTAGCGTACAAAAATAGTTCTAGGTTTGAGGCCGCCACGCCGGAAGAAATCCAATTAGGGACTAATAGGACTTCGGGGAACGCGGTTTCCAAAACCCGTACCGGGCCTGGACAATCAGGATCCGTATTGGATAAAATTAAATTTTTTGAAACCATATCAGAGGCGTCCGCCGATAGCCTAAGCGGGATAAGACCCCTTAGGCCCAATACGCCTGATTATAATTTAAAAAATATTATTCCTCTTAAACAGCTAGAACCGGCTGATCGGCAACAAGAACAGCTGAGACTATAGTACTGTGGTTTTGTTTTTAATTAAATTTCCGAACGTGGTGAGTGAAGCGCTTGACTCGCGGAAAAATAAATACTAATTGCGGGAGAATTTAAAACGAACTTTAAGATTAAATGATATTTTGTTTAAATTAAACTAAAACTCCGCTTGGTAATTTATGTGAAAATTATTTGCCATTATGGATTACTTTATTTATTAAAGTTTTCACTATTTTAATTCAAATTATTGAATTTTAATTTTATACTATACTCAAACAGATTGTTTTTGTTGAAAATGAGCTTAAGGTATGGTTTTTTGGGTTTACCAAACTTTTATTATTACTCCGCCCCGAACGCCCAAAAAAGGTTGCGTCGTTTTCGTCGCGTGGAAACCTGCCGGCCGCCGCCGCGCCGGTCTAAAAAGGGTATTCCCCGAACTTGGTTGCTACGACTTGTCTGTGAGTCAACACAACAAAGCTAATTAACGCACTGACCGCACGTAAAATTTGTTTTGCGCCGTACTTATGGGATATTTTTTTTTTGTGACAGCATTCTATTGAAGAAATTAAAACGGTTCACTTTTAAAACGCCATTTTATAACTATACCATTATAAAATTAATAGAATGCCTTTGATCTATTGAATGGTCGATTTTGATTTATTGTTTGTGATGCGAAGAAAAAAAAATTGTGTTATTGTACCTGGATTAATGGGGGTAAGAAATTTTTTATTTACACATAATACTTTATTTTTATCTAAAATAATAAAAGGGGAAACATTTATGTTTTTTTATGTATGTTTGTAATGTTTTCACAAAAAAACTACTGGACCGATTTCAAAAAATTTTTCACCATTAGAAAGTTTTACCACTAGTGACATAGGTTATATTACATTTTCAATAATAATGGGGGTCCTTAATAAATATGCAAAATAAAACCCCCAAAGGGGCGCTGCTGGGGTGGGGGAAAGGGGCATCGATATATCTACTAATAATAAAAATTTTTAAGAGTTTGTTTGTTTGTTTGAACGCGCTAATCTGAGGAACTACTTTTGAATTGAAAATTTCTTTTTGTGTTGAATAGTCTATTTATTGAGGAACCCAAAGGCTATATAACACCACGTTTGGGAAAAAAAATCAACGCGGACGAAGTCGGGGGGGGGGAAAAAAGGGGGAAGGTGTATTAATTTTTCTAGTAGTATTATGTAGGTATTTTAAATGAGGGTTTTTAAAAAAAGAGAGGGGGGCTATTTTATGTTACGATTTTGTGTGGGGAGGGGATGTATGTATGTATGTATTTTATTTTATGGAAATGTAAAGGCTTACTGTGTTATTAGGGAAAACCAAAGAGCTATTTTATCTAAAATAGTATTTTTTTTTTTGCCCCCGATTACATAATATGTCAGGCCAGACCCTAAGAGAGATGGGGGCGCCGGGAGGAAATGGGAACGACTGAAAAGAAAAAAAAAGCGGGAAAGAGCAAACAAACCAGGCTTTAAGTACAGGTATGATGAAGTTTTTAATCCAACTGCATCTGGTAATACAGAACCATCTGAATCAATTGGGTCGATTTTAAAAAAACATTCAAGTTTGAGATTTCTTTTTTTTTTTTCACTTTCAAATCAATATCTAACGAATCAAATTCCAACGATAAATTCCTGTGTTGCCCGAGAGCAATATAATAATTCTAGATCACGAAAAAAAAAAAATTGTTCCCGCCAATTAGCAGCGATGCGAGTGACGAAATTTAAAAAAAAGTATTCCATAATTTAGATCCAGGAATGGGTGATGCCCATATCAGATATTCAGCGTCATGATATAGTTCAAAACGGCCCCCACAACAATTAAATAAGGGGTTTGAAGATTATCCCAAAGATGATGACCATAGGCACTTTTCAAATTTTCATTTTCTAGAAAACTAAATAATGGTGAAATTCAACATCTGCTGGTTAGTTTTTTTCTAATTCTAAAAATAAAGTATTCTGTTTTCCTTTCAGACTTTTGGCAACCCCAAACTCAGATGGTAAAAGGGAGGATGCTGTGGGCTGGAAACATTTAAGCAGTATTTTACAAAGACATGAGAATACCAAAGAACATAAGAATTTTTTTGTTCCAATGGATAACATTAGAGAAAGCCATAAAACAGGAAAAACAATAGACAAAGAAAACAAAGGTAATTCGTAAATTCCAAAAATATTTACAATTTGTTTGAGAGATTAATCGATATTTTTAACTTCTTAGGTCTCATAATCTCGCATTCAGAGGTCACAGAGAATCTATAAAGACAGACGGTGACACGAGGAATTGTGGGAACTTCATTGATTTTATTTAAATAATATCAAAATTTGATCCTACTTTTTACGAGAACATATGAGACGTATTACTGACAAACAACTTACGCATCATTATTTAAGCCAAAGATATACAAAATGAATTGGGTCACATTGATGTCAAAAAAAGGTCATTGGTGAAGTGGGTTCGCAAAATAAAAGAGGCAAAATATTATTTTTTTGCTTGACCCGCACGAGACTGTAGTAAAGTAGAACAAATGTTGGATCTTAAGATTTTGTAATACATCAACGGGCAAAAAGAGATGATAAGTCTTAATGCGACCCTGTCCGGGGTAAATAAAATTTTACCTAGTTCGGCCCCGTGCCCGTAGTTCGTGACAATTCGCTAAGGAAACGTTTCGGTCGCCAGCGATGGGACCCGAACTCCGGGCTGTCGCGCGTTGACGCGGAAAAAACATGTTTCTCCGCCCGCTTGAATGGCGTCTTTTGTTGTCTTTGTAAAACCCTAATTGTTTAATAAAAATAAATGCTGTAAAATTGAGCAAAGGTCTTGTAATTTAAACCTGACGGTAAGAAGAATGCAAGACTTCAAACCCCAACATATTTATGGTCCTATCGAGCCGAATAATTCCAAAAAACCTGGGGGCCATGCCCATTGACCCGGGGAACCGGAGACACAACAGCGACGACAGCAACAAGTATGGCGGATCTCCCGATGCAGCGAAACTAGAATCCCCTTTGAATCGGCAAACAGAGGTCAGTCCACCCATTTTAACCCATTTTAATAAACAATATTGCAAAAATTTGAACCACAATTTTTTTATGTTTTATTGCATTTTTACGTATTTTAACCTATTTAAGCCATATAGCCCTGATTGATGCTTTTTTAACCCGCCCACGACGCAAGTGTCTCTATATTTTAATGCAATTTAATTTTGTTTAACCATATAGTTATTTATGGTATTTTATTTTGTTTACATTAACCTATACACTCTCTCTTAAACCACCAAAATGACTAAAAAAAAGTCAAAAAACGCTTCCAACCTAAACGATTCACAACAAGCTGCAACTGCTGCACAAATAGAGTGCTACAACAAACTAGTAGGTCACCGTGATGCTTTAACAAACCAAATAAGTCGGTTTCAATAGTTTTTAGAAACAAAATGCACTGTGTTAGACAATCCTGCGCTAAAAATAGATCTAACTACTCGTTTAAATAGGATTGAAGCTATTTTCAGTGAGTTTGAAAATGTTCAATTAGAAATCGAGCAGGTGTGTCTTCGAAATGACTTCGAAGAGGCTCGGGAACAAGATCAAGAGCGGTCTGATTTTGAAGAGTTATTTTATAGTACTATAACCAATGCTAAGGTCATTTTAGATAAAATATCTAGGTCGACTGTGACAGCTCCAAGTGGCCAGTTTAGCCTGAACTCAGTGGCGCTTCTACCCCTATTTCAATCTGGAGGTCAGTATGGTCCACGCCTTCCCCCCATACCATTACCCAAATTCAATGGTTCCTACGAATCCTGGAGCAACTTTAGGGACACCTTTGTCTCGCTTATTGATAATAATTTACAAATAAATAATGTTGAGAAGTTTTATTATTTACAATCGACTTTACAGGGCGAGGCTGCTCAAATAATTAGCTCGCTAGCAGCCACAGAGCATAGTTATTCTACTGCATGGTCTTTATTACAGGAAAGATACGATAACCCCAAGGCAATTGTACATTCACATGTTAAATGCATCTTTGACTTACCTGTAATAAAAGACGAATCACATACCCAACTAAGAAAATTATTAGATTTATTTCAAAATCATTTTAAATCATTAAAAAACTTAAATGAACCTGTTGAACAGTGGTGTACTCTGTTAATTTATATTTTAAATACTAAAGTTGATTTTAAGACCCGCACAGAATGGGAAATTTATTCTAAAGACATTAATAAACCCACTACCCAAGATTTTATAAAATTTTTATCTGAACGCTGCAGATTTTGGAATCTGTGGACTTTAAATTAAACACTAAAAAACCTCAAAATAAATTTGAAAAATCCTACAACCATAAAACCTTAATGTCTCAAAACTTTACTAACTCAAATTCATTGTGCCCTATAGTGCAAAGATAACCATTTTATTTACGCATGTAAAAGGTTTATAGATTTGCCCATATCAGGTAGGTTTTTTGAGGCAAAAAAGGAAATTTGTGTACTAACTGCTTAAGGCCAGGACACCGACAAGGAGACTGCCGGTCAACCCACAGCTGCCGCAGATGTCAAGGTAGGCATCACACCCTCTTGCACCAAGAACCTAATCACGCAGCTGGCCTTAATTTTACTAACAATAACCATAATGACTCTTCTTTTCAGCCTCACTCAAGGCCAATGCCTCACAACCTTTCTCAGCCCAGTCAAGGTGCCATTTTTAAGGCTAACAATTCTTTTAACCACCGAAGCCCAAACCCAAGCCAGAATACCAATTCACCAAGATCGAGAAAGGGATCTTCACCCATTCGTTCTAATAGCCCAGGTCACCATGCCACCCATCATAGCACTGTCTATCACAATTCTAATCTAGGCCCTCATGCTACAAGTTTTAACCCTACCTATGAATCTACAACCCAATTCCAGCAATCTGAGTATTCAACCCCACCTAACACGAGTCAAATTACTCAAAATCTACATTGCACCAGCCAAAATCCAAATTCTTTCGTTCTTTTATCCACCGCATCATTATATGTATTTGACAAGAATCACAAGCCTATTATCTGTAAGGCTATTTTGGATAATGGCAGCCAATCGAATTTTATCAGCGAGAAATTGTTCAAATTTCTTGATTTACCCTAATCAAACAGTTAACCTGTCAGTTTCTGGTATAGGCCCAGACATGACGAACCTAACCAAACGAGCCCAGTTGGAATTTAAGTCTACAGTTGGTAATTTCTCTGCCAAAATGCCTGCTTTAGTTATTAACAAAATAACAGAGCTCACACCCCAATGTCCTATTGATATTTCTAAATTGAAAATTCCCCCTCATGTAATTCTTGCCGACTCCAGTTTTCACACCCCATCAGAAATCGATATTTTGATTGGTGCTGGTTTGTTCTACGAACTCCTTGGTTCCGAACAAATAAAAACTGTCAGAGGCGGACCTATTCTTCAAGAAACCCAACTTGGATATGTTATCAGCGGTCCAATATCGCTACTATCCAATGTTTATTGTTCTAACACCCAAACTCAGTCACTTTTCTCTACCAATGTTCTTCAAAATAGCCTAGAAAAATTTTGGTCCACTGAGGAGACCACAGAACAGTTTAAAGGTAGTTTTGGAACAATTCTTTCTAAGGAAGAACTCGAGTGCGAAGAGCATTTCAAGGCCACGACTCAGCTTGATCCTACAGGTCGTTTTATGGTTAAATTGCCCACTAAACCCACGGTTTTCGAACTAGGCGACTCATTGCAACCTGCCTTGAAACGTTTTCTCTCCTTAGAGCGAAAGTTCGATAAATCCCCTGAAATCAAAGGTTGTATACCGATTTCATTAAGGAATACATTGCCATGGGCCATGGGTCCGAAATAAATCCAGATGAGCAACCCATTAGTTCCCCATATCCACCTTACTACTTGCCCCATCACTGTGTTGAAAAGAGTGACAGCACTACGACCCGTCTAAGAGTTGTTTTTGATGCCTCTTGCGCATCCAGTAATGGAATATCGCTGAACGACACTCTTAAGGTCGGACCCAATGTCCGGGAACGACCTCTTTTCAATCATTTTAAAATTTCGTAAGCATAATTATGTACTCATTGGTGACATCGCCAAGATGTATCGCCAAATTTTATTAGAACCCAGCCAACGCAATTTGCAACGCATAATATGGCGTGACAATCCAAACGAACCCATTAAACATTTCATGCTTAATACTGTCACTTATGGTATGGCCAGTTCTTCTTATTTGGCCCCCCGATGCATTAAAGAAATTTCTGAGCGTTCTGCACAAGCTACCCTCATGAAAGTCATGTTTTAGCACAAGATTGCTTTGTTGATGATCTTCTTACGGGTACAAATACGAAAGAGGAACTCACTACCCCGTCAGAAAAAACCTGTTGCCTTGCTTAAAAACTTTGGTTTCAATTTAAGAAAATTCTGTTCGAATGAACCCGATGTCTTATCAGACATAAATATTGAAGGTTCAAGTGACACCCATGTAGTTCTTTCTGACAATCAAAGTACCAAAACCCTTGGTATTCTTTGGAATTCTAAAGAGGATTTATTTATATACACCTCAACCATTGAATCCAACTCCAGGCCTGTAACCAAAAGAACCATACTTTCCCTAATTTCGCAAATTTTTGACCCGCTAGGCCTACTTGGCCCTCTGGTAGTTCAAGTCAAGCTACTTCTTCAAAAATTGTGGTTGTTAAAAGTTGATTGGGATGAGCCTGTTTCTCTTGATATCTTTCGAATTTGGAAAAACTTCACTTACCATTTGTCTTTGGTCGATTATTTCAAAATCCCACGACAAGTCACAATAAAAAATGCCATTTTCATTGAGTTTCACGGATTCTGTGACGCCTCAATAAATGCATTTGAGAAACAATCTACATACGTTCACTAGACTCTTTCGGCAATGTTTGTGTTAATCTTTTATGCGCCAAAAGTCGCGTAGCTCCTGAAGGCCGCAACTTTGCCACATCTTGAGCTATGTGGAGTTTTAAATCCTATCCCGTTTAATGAACAAAGCCATAAATGCTTTAAACTGCAATCCTGATAAAATTCACTTCTATACTGACTCGAAATAGTCCTTTGCTGGCTCGCTTTGGAACTCCGACAACTAAAAACTTATGTTTGTAATCGAGTTGCCGAAATACAGCATCTCACTGAGATAAATAATTGGCACTATATATCCTCAGCCGAAAATCCAACCGATATTATTTCCGGGGGCACCAGTCCCAGGATTTGAAAACTTCCTTTTTGTGGTGGCACGGCCCATCTTTTTTTATCCAAGCCAACAGAATATTGGCCAATAAATCCCCATATTTCTATTTTTTGTCGTAAAACAAGCGACCCAGAAATTCTGGAAATCAATCCCAAATCCATAGTTCTTGCTTCCACCAATGTGGTAAAAAACCTATTTGAAAAGGGTTTTCCCTGAGTACAATAAATTAGTCAACGTAACCTTGTACGCCTTTGGTTTATTAAAAAATCAAATATCCCAATCATCTCGTCAAATTGGAAACTTAACACCCCTAGAACGCCAAAACGCCCTAACCACCAAAATGAATGTTTTCATACCGACATTCAAGACCTTAAATCCAAAAATCGGGTAAATAACCCGCAGTTTAAAAGCCTATTTGTGCGTTTTTTTATTGCCTAGCCACAAGGCTGTACACTTGGAATTAGTCACAGACCTTACGTCTCAAGGTTTTGGCTATGCTGAAAAGGTTTGTTTCTCGACGAGGTCTCTGTCAGCATTTATATTCCGACAACGGTACGAATTATGTTGGAGCGAAAGTGAGCTACTAGAAATTTATAAATTATACGAAACAACCGAATTTCAATCCTATTTAAAAACCAACATGATACAATTTCATTTATTCCCCCCACGATCACCGCATTTCGGTGGTTTATGGGAAACGTTGTAAAAATCTTTTTAAAAATCACTTGCGACGTGTACTATCCGACGATAATCCTCTTACTTACGAGGAATTCTACACTTTTGTGGTTCAGGTGGAGGCGGTGTTAAACTCCCCTCCCTCCCTTCCCCCTAACAGCGATCTTTCTGACCAAAAAGCTTACCCGACACTTTCTGGTTGGGCCCTGCTTTAAATATGATACCCGATACGAACCTGCTGCAAACTCCAATGAACCGTCTAACCCGATACCAAATGCTTCAAGCCATGGTACAACAATTTTGGCGTAGATGGTCAGAACAATATCTGCACACTACATGAACGGCCAAGTGGAGATTCAAGGGCAACGATCCAAACCTCCTTGGAACCTTTGTCCTCTTGAAAGACGAGAACAACCCTCCTTTAAAATGGGGGCCACTGCCCGAGTAGTTGAACTTCATCCCGGCAAAGATGGTGCAACAAGAGTGGTCAGTGTCCATACTGCCAATGGTAACATTTTCAAAAAAAGTGTAGTGAAAGTGTGCGTCCTACCAATCTATGACGATAAACCCGATTGTAAAAATGAGCTCTTGAACCCTCTATGTACGTTTTATTTTCTCTTTGCATTATTATATTCCTCGAACATTTCATGCATTTCTATTTTCAGTTTAAGCTTTTATCTTAGTTTATATTTGTAAACTTAAGTATTTTTATGCTAACCTACTTATGTGCAACTTCAAGTTTATTTATTATGTAACTCTTGTTTTAGTTGTCAATCATGCCCGATTGAATTTTAGTTTAAAATTTGTTATATTTTAACCCTTATGTTGTATTGAAAGGTACTCTGGTGAGTTTTGTACGGTACTACCCAGGTACTTTAAAGGGGCGGCAGGTATGATAAGTCTTAATGCGACCCTGCCCGCGTAAAATAACACATTTTACCTAGTTCGGCCCGTCCCCGTAGTTCGTGACAATTCGCTAGAGGAAACTGTTTCGGGTCGCCAGCTGATGGGACGAACCCCGGGGCATCGCGCGTTGACGCGAAAATCATGTTCTCTCCGCCCGCTTGAATGGCGTCTTTTGTTGTCTTTGTAAAACCTAATTGTTTAATAAAAATAAATGCTGTAAAATTGAGCAAAGGTCTTGTAATTTAAACCTGACGGTAAGAAGAATGCAGGACTTCAAACCCCCAACAATAGAAGAACACTTTATTGGATTTCTTGCTGTAAGTGAGACAACAGGAGAACATTAAAGTAATGCAATACTGGAACTAAAAAGTGGCAAATAAAAAACTGCCGTGCCAAGGATACGACAATGGCGCAAAATGGTAGGATAAATAGTGGAGTCAAAACTCGAATATTAAATATAAATCCCGGGCATTTTTCACACCTTGCGGTTGCCACAGCTGGAATCTGCTATTGGTAGATGCCGCTAATTTTCGGTGAACAAAACATTTTTGGTTTTATCCAAAAAAATTATTTGCTATTTTCAGGTTCCAGCAAACGCTGGGAATTGGTCAAAGATAAATTAAAACTTACAATGAAGCCTTTATCAGGCACGAGGTGGGAAAGCAGAATCGAGGCAGTTAAGTCCATACTATTTTAATTTGATGATGTGGTGGGATGCACAGAAAGTTTAAAAAATCAAACGGATCAATCAGACACTCTCAGTGATTGTGTTTCAGTATTAAACGCAATGCTCAGTTTAGAATTTATAATATCTTTACATGTATGGTATGAATTGCTATCGCGTATTAATATGATAAGCATACTATGGCAATCTGTACAAATCCATTTAAGCATTGCCCTTGAACATTTGCATACATTTTGTGACTGGATCAAAGAATATCGCCAAAATGGATTTGAAAAATGCTTGTCTGATGCTCAACAATTTATTGACAGAAGCTGTTATGATGTGCCAAACGAATTTAAGAATAAAAGAGTAGCCAAAAAGAAAAGGGTTTTTGATTATGAAGGCGAGGATCAACCTATACAGTCTCCCAAAAGCCGGTATGAAGCAAATTTTTTTAACACCATGCTTGATTCAATTATTACAAATATGGATTTGACATTTATGGCTTTATATCAACATCATGAAAATTTCGGTTTTCTGTATGATATAAATAAATTAAAAAATATTCCACACGAAAAAATATTAAAAAATTGGCAAGATTTACACACGGTCCTATGAGTGGGTGAGAGCAGTGACTTTCAGCCTTACGAATTATATGAAGAATTACAAATAATGATCCCTAATATACCTAACGTTGTAACAGACGTGAAACAGTTGCTTCAATATATTACAGATAATAACTTAAAAGAAATATACCCAAACATTTACATCGTCATTAGAATATTACTAACAATACCAATTAGTACAGCCTCCGCTGAAAGGAGCTTCTCAAAATTAAAACTAATTAAGAATTATTTAAGAAGTACAATGTCACAGGAAAGACTTTCTGCGGTTGCAGTTTTGTCTATCGAGGCTGATATAGCATCCAAGCTGGATTACGAGCACGTAATTAAACAATTCAGCAGTGTAAAAAGTAGAAAATTTCTGTTCCTTTAATGTTTAATTATTTTTTTTAATGTTGATAGGTTTTAAATATCTTGAATATTTATAGGATAGTGGTGAGTTTGACTAGATTTTGCATGAATAAAAGTATAATAATGACAAGTGTTTTCTATTTTAAAAACCTGTCTTCATTCGCGAGCAGAGGGCCTCGCAAAATGAATCCTGCCCACATAAATTTATGATCTTGCGCCGCCACTGAAAATAACTTATATAGTTTAGTTTTTATAATCTTTAACCTATTTGTAAAAAATTCTTATTTATAAATAAACATTAAACTTTACACCACTTGGACAAATAATTATATAAAAACAGACTATAAAAATAATAAATCACAGATTAGATTATAATATTTTCAAAAGCAACTTTCTGGGCCTGATATCTTTACTTAGAGAAAGAATATATAAGAACGCAGGGTTAGTATAAAAAATATGTGACTTATATTCATACTATTTTTATTGTTTTTTATAGTGGAGCAGTCCAATTACCAAACTTAATGCCTCAACCATCAGAAAAAAGCAGTACTGATGGAAATTTTAATAAAATTACATCCACATCATTCCAAGGTAATTTATTAATATATATATATATATATATATATATATATATATATATATATATATATATATATATATATATATATATATATATATATATATATATATATATATATATATCGTCCGTCTCCGTACGTACAGGCGTAAATGACAAAAAATCCAAAATCGAGTTACGCCGGTATTCTGCATATTTTTTTGTGCTCTTTCACCTCACGAAGTGGCCTAAGTGTATCTTAGCTCGCTGCTTTAAAATACAATTTTTGAATAATAACGTAAGTGACAAAATTCCAAAAACATTTTTCACGTACCGGCTTAAAATAGATTTACGCCTCTACGTTAAAACTAGTTTGCTTTATTTGACCGATAAATCAACAGCACGTACCGGCGCATATTATGACTAATAATATTATGTAAACATAACCTATAAATATTGTTGTGTTGTTGTGAATGTCGACTTGAACAAAATTGTTAGTTTTTCTGTTTTTAAGTAACTGTGAGACGTGCAAAAGTGTATCACATTATTGATTCGCAGTCTAGCATTTTATGCAATATCAGTTTGAGTTGAAAATCGCCCGTTTTGCCTGTTTTATGTTTGTATGAATTTCCATCAATCTTTATGAAACATGGATGTTTTGGTGCAATGGGAAGACGGTACGAAGAATGTCGTGGATTCGAAAGAACTGTTCCTAAAAGGAAACAAGACAATAAAGGGCGAGTCAGATGGCAAAAGAGGTGCTCTGGAAATCAGTACTTGCATCAGCAAATGGCTCAATGGATTAGTGCAGAGAAAAGCAGGCCAATTGAAGGTTTATTTTGTCTGCGAAAATTGTCCAGGACAAAATAAGAATAAAACTATGTTTTCGATGCTTCTGTATCATGCCAAAAAAATGACCTCCATAGAAAATATAGAGCTAAAATTTTTGCTAAAGGGCCATACTTACATAGGTGCGGATACGATACATAGCACAATATCGTCCTTTGTAAAACACAGGCAGGTTATGGCACCTTCCCAGTGGCCGTACAATATACAACTAGGTCGAACTAAAACAGAGCCATTTGCGGTAACTAAACTAAACTATGGTGACTTTGACAATTGGAACAATATCCAACATTTAGTTCCCGGCAATAGTAGGGACGATAAACATAATCCTGTGAAATGGGCAAGCATAATGCCAAAGTATATTGGGGATTGAGTTCCGCTTTTCGTTTTACCCCTGAAGGAGCTCATAACATACACCTGCACAACGCAACAGGATTCTGGAAGATCTTATTCCAAAGGCTTACTCGAAGAAAATACCAATAAGTTTAAAAAAGTTTAGAGACTTAGAGAAGCTCTGTCGAGATGGTATTATACCAGAGGATCTTCAACACGAATTTTTAGGTTTACCATACTCCATTAAGACACAGGACTATATAAGTGAGAGTAACGAGTCAAATGGCGATTAAGTTAACCCCAGCCCCAGGGCCTGGTTCTACTGTTCTTCTGTAAAAAAAAAACATTTAAAAACATATAAGCCAATAATAGAATGAATCATTACCAGAAAAAAATAACCTAACTGTGCATTTTTTAATTTTACCCACCTTGTTAGTTTTGTCCAGCGATTTCTTGTCGTTGGATCTTTTGGAAAACGAAAAAACTTACACTTTTCTCGTACATTGTTACAGTTTGGTGCCCAGCACAATACCATTTTTTCTGTAATGAAAACAAATATCTTTTAGACAAAAATTACATTAAGAAAATAATCTAATTTAAAAGTAAGGTTAGGTAGGTAAACAAACATTATTTTATGCAATTTACTCATTTAAAGGCAAATAGTATTTTTTAACAAAATACGTATGTTTTAAAATTCATGATTTTACATATCTTAAAGCGGAAAACACAATTTATTTCAGATCAAAAGATACACAATCAATATAATAAAAATCCTCCTATGTTATTCAAAAAGACAGCCTGCTTTGTTTAGATACAGTACCCTAACCTATCTCAACTGTTTCTAAAACCAAGAACATCTTGGATCAAGTTTTACATCCTAGAGTGCGTTTAACTTGGATTTTGATAAAGGCCTTGCGACCAATCGGACCTATACAACATCGGGTCTCTAACGGTTTTTTTAGTACCGCATCTTATAGCTTTGGACACGCCTTAACCTAAGAAACACAATATATAAATATACCTACAAATCAACATAAAATGATTTTAGATCTTTTGTTTTAAAAAGGATAGATGGATTATAAATTATAAGGAGCAGTTAGTTATAAATTTTTTGTAAATAAATAGTTTACTAATATGAATTAAATAAAATAATTTTCTAGGGATATAAAGATAAATCTACCTACCGGAATATATCAATAAAATGTAGTAGAAATGAATTATATTAAAGAACCTGTTAAAAACCCTTTAAAGAAGTTTTGCAGTATTGGTCGTTTGAGCTATCTATTGTGCTGATTGTTTTTGATGAAAATATTATATAAAATTACTTCGGTGTAGTGTCGAATCAATTTTTTTCATATTCGATGCGAGGTAATTATTTTTAAATCTTTTTTATGCTTAATGGATTTTAAACGCAAAATTCCAAACTAATCTATTTCTTGTTATCTAGTTACCATGAAATGTTTAAAAATGTGCTGGGTTCTCAAGTTTTTTATTTTTCACCCTTTGTTAAATTTAACAACTTTGTTCCCTTTAACAAAGCCTTCATCACTCGGCCGTTATTCTTATACTTTAAAGCAAAGACCATTTTAAATATTTGTTAATAATATTTATCATTTAAAAACCAAATTATTTTAAAATAACTCGAAAATGAATGCAGATATCAAAACACGGTTTTCGCCAAAATATAGATATTTAATTTCTTTTCTAAACGTATAACAAAATATCATATTATCATATGAATGATAAATATATTTAAAAATTACATTATTTATTATCTTTCCTTACCTTAATTATTGAAAATATGATTTAAAAAATCCTAAAACCAAAGTGATGCAAAATTGATTTAAGTTTTTGCTAATATTATTAGAATTATACCTAATATTAGCCAATTTTAGTGAAAGAATAGATCTTTTGATTTACCGTTGCGGTTACACCCTGTCGTGTTAGTTTAAAACACTTAAAAGTCATTTTTAGCTATTTTTTTTTAAAACACTTTTACATAAACTATTATTAATAAAATACTAAAATAAAAATAAATAAAATTACTCAAAAATTACACCACTGCTCTATAATAGTATCAAAAAATATATATCAGTCAATGTTTTAACTACACCAAATTTTATTTAAATTAAAAAACCGTATTTGAAAGTAAGAAGATCGCTTTGTATCTTAAAAATAAAAGTGTTTTAGAACTATATATAACATTTTTGTCTTATTTCGGTTATTCTTCATTTTTTATAATAATAAATTTTATAAAGTACATTTTATGATCTAAAATAATTATAAATCTTATTTAAAAGGAGATCCAAAAAATCAAAGAGAACAAGAAAATCAAGAGGAAGAAGAAATCGAGAAAGAAATTTCTTTAATAAGAAAAGAAACTTAAACACAAGTAAGCAGAATATTATTTATATATATATATATATATATATATATATATATATATATATATATATATATATATATATATATATATATATATATATATATATATATATATATATATATATATATATATATATATATATATATATATTTTTTATCTTGGGAAGTCCAAAGGTGATGCCTAATACTAACGTACCGTGGGTGTCTTCAGTGTAGAGGGAGTTTGATTGTTTGTTGTTTGATTTGAGTTAAATTAAATTTTAAAATATTATTATATAAAATGTCATTATTAACACAGGTCCACAAAAAAAAATAATGTGTACTAAGTATCAGACTTAGATTTTTTTAGAATGTATTTTTCTACATTATAATATGGGGCCATTATTTCAAAAACCGCCATATGCTTTAAAGTAAAAGAAATGAAAAAAACTGCTCACACCACTACTAATGCATTATAATTAGCTACTTTTTTTTACTGGTAGCTTCGTAGGAACAAAAAGCAAAAACCCCTAATTAGAAACAAAAACTTTTTCTTAAAATAAATAAATAAAGTGCTTTATCTCTATATATATATATATTGTAACAAAATTATAATAAGTCACTAATGAAATAGTATTGAAAATTTTTAAAATATTAAAGGGATTAAAATAAGAAACAACAGGGATTTTCATAAGTAAAAAAGGTTCTAAATAAAAAAAAATGTAAAATTACATAAGAAAAAATAATACAGCTTTAGAATGTAATTTGTGTATAAAAAAGAAACAGAATACATACCAAAATCTGACATTTATAGAAAATCATTTTTTTAAGCCTCGGAGCATAAAAGTAAAATGTTAAAGGACACTACCAAAAGCTACCCCCGAACCTAAAAGATTATAAAACGATATAAAATAATGTTAGAACATATTTTTTTTTTTTTTTCTTTGGTTGGCTTTGCACAGGCTACAGACAAAGCACAGAATACGGCCGAAAATGCATTCTCCATTTGAAATCCATTCAATTAACATCTTGTATTTTTTTAAAAAAAATAAAAATTTTTTAAAAAATACTTTTCGTCGACGAAAAAATTAACTGGCGCAGTGTAACGGATCAGTGCAGTTTTTTTGAAAAGCCACGGGATCGGGGCCGATTTTTATAAAAAAAGGG
>JAHBCN010013759.1:0-23935 GCA_019359885.1 Listronotus oregonensis
AAATATACAGGGTGTTCCATTTAAAAAACCCAACTTTGTGTTATAACTTAAAAATAAAAGTCAATAAAAAATTTATAGGTACGCCACTGAGTTCTACGAAAAATCCTAAAACTTTTCCATTTATACTTTTTTTCTATCTCTAATACCAAGCAAGTTACAAGTGCCTGGCCAAATTGACAAAATTTGAAAAACACTCTGTATTTCCAAAACGAATCAAGTTATCCATGATTTAGTTTCACCATTGAATTTGTTTCAAAAATCGAAATCGAGATTGCGCAATCAGATTTGTCCTATCTCTTTCAGTTTTCGCTATACCCTGTAAGGTCAACGAAAAGGCACCACCCTGTACAAGTCTGTTGTGATACTGTTTAATTTAAAACTATTGCAAAATAACAGATATTCGCAAAGTTTGAAATTAATAAAAGCGATGGAAAGTAAAATACAGTAGACAAATTTATTCGTCCGATTGATTATCTTTAATTACTTTTTCTTGTTGTTCTTTTTCTTATTCTTCTTCTTCTTTTTTTTTTTTCTTGATCGCCTTTTTTTTCTTCATCCTGGATGTAAGTGAATTACGTCAATAGCGATGTATCGCATGTCTGTTAGTCTGAATCAAACGAATCCTCTGCTGTTGGTGATTTAACATTAAAACACGACCGGCCTTGACTATTAGTGCATGCCAGCGAATCAAACAGTCCAAGTTTTTTGCAACCACACTAAGCATTGCATTCCTTTTTATAGTTGCAAAAAATTGTGTTTAGCAGTTTTTCCGGCGCAGTTGAGAGTAAATTCCACATTATATGTATTATGTATTATCGACCAACTTCCAACCCCATTTTTTTGGGTCTAGCTGATAACCAAGCCACACTGAAACTTGGTAATATACCCGAAAAAAATGTTGATAAGCAGCAACTGAGGTTGAAGGAAGACAAGCTAATTGCACTTATTTTTATTTCGAGTGTTGTTAACAAAACATGCAAATCGATACTTATATAAGCAGGTAGTTTATATTCTCGATATTAATGATTAGATCTTCATTTTACCACATATTCAGATAGTTATACCTATGTATATTTTATATTTTAAATGTAAGTTACAATCACCGATGAAAAAATATTTTTAATTACATTACAGCTACAGAGATGTATATACGTGAGTACTTATGCTTAACTTTTTGAATCGTTATGTCTCAGGAACGGTGGCTTTTAGCAAAAAAATTATAAGAACCTTTTTTATAGATAATTTTATGATCCACAATTTTTATTTTGGTTATTTTACGATTAAACTATCCATTTTAAAGAAAATAGCAAAAAACCCATTTTTCTGACCTTTGACCTCGAGTCATTTTTTTTCGACGTAGCGGAATGATGATAAATTTTAAAAAATCATTTTTAATTATGTTTAAATTAATTTTACTAAATTTTAGCTTTTGTAAATTTATGTACCTTTGAATGTCTAAATTGACCGGAGTATTTATGATTTACAATAAAAATAAGCCCTTACTTTATCTATTCTTTACAAATTATAAAAATTCCCGAAAAATCTAAAGGTAAAAAAATGGCTAAAATGAAGACCAGTTAATTTATGCCAGCGACAATAAATCTGACCAAGTTAAACTGGAGCAAAATCAGCAAAAGTTCACGAAGGGTGGCATAAAGGAACCAGTGAAGCGTCGTAGTCCCAAGAGACAGCTGGCTATTGTTGAGAAAGGAGAAATTGACATCTGCAGAAAAGCTTCGCCGATAAAGGTTTCCAGAGGCGGGTTAAAGATTTGATTATAAAAATTCCGTGGCATGTGGCTGTAAATACATAAGATATCTACTATTTACAAAAATATATAGTCTGTCTCAAAGTATACCGTGTTAGCTTTTGCCTTCATTTATGGATTATACCTGCCGACAGCAATAAAACTGCGGATCGGTAGGTATTAAAATACCGAACATTAGGGACGGACTTTAATAATATAAAGATTTATAATTTATTGTATAATCTTTAAATTACATTAAGAAATTAAATATATGCAAAGTTTTAATAAATTTATAACTGCATTATCTATACATAATTACATTTTTAACCTAAATATCTAAATCTAATTCTGTTTCACTATCAGAGTCATCATTGGGATTAATTACAATAGGATTTATGTTGTTTTGTATAGAAATGTAAGAGTCCTTAATTTTTATAATGTGCTGTAGTGAATTTTTCCAGCTCTCTCAACTGGTATGTTAGTAATTACATTTTTTATATAATTTATAACACTGGGACTTAAAAAAGGTGTAACATCTTCTGCTCTGACCTTTGATTTTACTTGGTTCCACAAATGCTCCAAGGGGTTAAACATACAGTGATACGGAGGAAGCCGTAAGACAGTATGCCCAGCCTGTTCTGCCAAATTATCACATACATATTGTTTTTTAATTGCATATGAATTTAGGACTTCCACAAGATGGGTGTTTTTGTAACTGAATTCAAAATAAATATAATTTTCTAACAAATATTCCTGAATTTTAGTTTTTGAACTTAATGAAGCTGGTGCTTTGTGTAGCAGACGGCTGTGGTAGCTTGCAGATAACATCAAGCAGTTTGGGACAAATCCCTCTTCTGAACTAGCGTGTATTATGGTAATGCGTTTTCCTTTATTTGAAGGTGCTTTCGTCTGACAGTTTTGACTGGAATCAACCCATCCTTTGGATACTGTGTCGTGTGTATCGAACCATGTTTCATCAAGGTAAATGATGGATCTGTTTTCTAACCTATATCTTTTAATTTCTTGAAGGAATTAAATCTCCAAATGCGTAATCTGTGCGATTCCATTACTACTTGTCTTTTGTCTATTTTGCGGTATTTAAATCCCATTTTACAAACAACTCTATGGAGGGTGGCACGGCTAATATTTATTTTGGTTTCGTCTTCGTCTGGCATTTTTTTCAGTTTATTCAAGGTAGGAACAACTCCGTTTTTATAAAGACAATATATTTTCCTTCTTATTAGGTCCTGATCACTATTGTCTATACGGTGAGATTGAAAATCACTACGTTTTTTCTTTTGTTCAATTCTTCACTAATAATAATATCCCTTATCGATGATATTGGAGTTTTTGTAAGTAGTTTAGTTTTTTAAGAGTTTTAAAGCTTCTTGTTTAATTAGACCTCTACTGGTTAAGTTTCATACACATTTTCACAACCTTTTATCTAATGACAAATGATTTCGCGCATATAATATTTTCGTAATACAACTTTTCGAAACGCATATTAAAAACGGTTATTCAACACTGCCACTAAATATTAGCCAAAATATTTATGGCCTAATGGTTAATACTCAAACCGCCCTTATGAAAAAATGGGTTTACCAATAACAATAATAATAAAATCTTAAGGTTTATTGGGGTATGGTCCGCAAAAGCCATAACGATATCTAGACAAACTATACCTCTTCATTTTTTTACAAGCTTAAAACTAGTCTTGCTTATACATAAACTTATATCCCAAAACATCGTTTTTCAGAATGTATTATTTGTTTTAAAAAATTAAATAAGCATAAATTGCTTTAAAATTTGGAGCTTTGGCGTTTATCGCCCTTCAGGCATAACTAGTAAGAACAATAAGGGAAATGATTGTCATAGAAGCGGGTATAGTTTTAATTGTATTTATTATATGGAAACCATTGCAATAGCAAAAATAATGCAGGACTTTACGTTTTGGATTACCTAGAATTTAAAAAATATGGTTTGTTTGCACACATTTTTTTATTTTTTGTACAGTCGACGAACACTTGTATATCCCCTAAGTACTAGGTACGATTTATGCTGTGTTTTAAAATATTTAATCAGTTTTTGAGTTCCGTAAAAAAGACTAAGTTGCAAGAAATATTGCCATCTTTTAAGAGACTCTATGATGAGACAGGACTTACAATTTATAATAAAATCCGACCCACAAACAATAGTACGCGTTTCACCAATGGTCAGGAACTATCAGCTATATCTGATAGCACTTAATTGACTAGAATTGTTTAACGCGGCAAGGACCGCTGATGCTGCATTTTTTACTTTAAGTCTGGTCAGAAAATGACACTTTTTGTATTGACCATTTAAAATTTTTTTGGTCACAAACTATTTTGGTACTCCATCTGTCAATTATGCTTAGATAGTTTGTTTACACGGTACTTAAATATTTGGAAACTGGGAGGAGAAGGAAAAACTTCTGCGGGTAGCAGGTTCCATAGCCTGGACTCTAGGAATAAAGGAACAAAGAAAGCGGGGCCTTTCTAGTTTTCCGCTTATATGTGACAGGTGAGCATTGGCAAATTTTTTCGCTACAGCGAACAGGACTGTGTATTGGAGGCATTAAACTAAACAAGATTTTTGCTGCTCCAATTCAAGATAAGTCTAAGGTCACATCCGCATTGACCTACGCTTGGTTTCCAAATCAGGCTTATTGACTGGCTTGACAAATTGAATGTTGTAGAAGAAACAGAGTGGGTGCCAGTACTGAGCCCTGGGGCACCCCAGCATTAATTTGGTAGAAGCTGGAAGAATAACCATGTACAGTAACTGATATACGTCGATTAGAAAAGAAACTGGAGAGCCAAGAGCAAAGCTTAGGTGGAAGACCCGATCTAAAGCTTTGAATATGTCAAGAGTAACGATTTGGGATTCACTAAAAAATTTAAGGGACTTGTTCCACTTGTGTGTGAGACAAAGGAAAGAGGTTCAGCTGTGGATCTTCTGTGACGTAATCCATACTGTCTGTCTTGTAAGATCTTGTGCTTTTCCAGATATTTCAAGATTTGTAAATTTATAATTTTTTTATTATTTTGCAAATAACAGAAAGAAGAGACATGGGTCTATAGTTAAAAGGAAGATTCTTGCATCCTTTCTCGCGGATAGGTTGCGGTTTACGGAAAAATGCCCGTAGTTAGGATAGGTGCAAGCTCGGCAGCACATTTTTTTTAGACGATTGCTGGTATGCCATCCAGCCCAGACGATTTTTTGGTATTAAGAGAAAAAGGAATACGCTTGATTTATTTGACTTTAAAAATGATATCGGACATTTTATGAGGAACAGGGGCAACTGTTGGAAGAGGAAGATTAACGGGAGGATCGAGAGTAGAATTTTCTGCAAATTGTTTGGCAAATAGTTCGACTTTTCTTAAGAGGTAGAAACAATTTCATTTTCGTAGATTAGGAGTAGAAAATAGGGTGTCCTGTTATATTTTATTTTCGAATTTCGCTACACAAGACCCCTCAAAAGTTGCGTTGTAAGTTGTAGATTACCGTAAAAATAATATAAAAATGATAAAAAAATATCTTAAGGGCTTTACCGGCCTTTTTATTTTTCTAAAAATCACTTAATTAACCCTTCAGTCTATATCGTCTATTCTATTTTATTAACATTATTCCCATTTTATTTTGTAATTACAATGACAGTGGAATCGTAAGTAACGATTTGCAGGCAACGATAGGTTGTTTCCAGCGATAAATTAGTTTGGATCGAACTTGTAAAATTCATGATTTGACTTGTTTTTATTAAATTCCCTACTACTTCGGTAAGGCAGTTCGTCTCATTTCTATTGCGGTTTTATTGCTGTACTGTGTCGCTCCGTACGTCCTTGTTATAAAATACGTGTTTTTGTTACATACGATAATGAGTTCAAGACGAAGTGAGACTACTTGTGCTATATTTGGACCATATAAAGAACTTGACGATCGCCAGTTACCAGTGATAAGTAATGTTATTAAATTCGTTTTATTTACTAAAGATGAACTAAAAGTACAGAGGAATGGAAAAGAACCTTCTAACACAGAAGTTTTTTCAATCGTTTCTGAAAAACTTGATACGATTTGGACCAAAGCCTCGATTCTTATCGTTTCCATTGAACGAGTTACCCAATTGCTAAAATCGTATTTTGACAAATACCTGTCATTGATAAGATATCCCAAAAGTAAACGAACAGATAGCTACGAAAGCAAAGTGTCGTGCTTTTTGGAATCGAACAAGATCTTCGACATTGCTGCTTGTAAGTGCACTTCGTTTGATATTTGTTCCTGCATAAAATTGAAGAAAGTTCCTATAACTGAAAGATACTTTTTACTGGACCAAAGAAGTGATAGAAAAATGGCAATAAGTGGTATAGACAGAAAAGAAACGGCAAGTCTTTTAAAGAAACATCAGAGACAAGAAAGGTTTAAGCGGATAGAGCGCGCGTACATCACAAGAAACCAATCCTGTCACAGTGCGCGAGTTGCCGCCCCGACCACAGTAGCCTGCAACAGAGCTTTCTCCAAATAGTGACGTAAATAAGACTCCATCCACTTCATTGAATCGGAACACTCTGGCGCTGCCAACAGTAGCTAAGGTATGTGATTGGTATGGATTATCAACGCGATCTGCGGCTACGGTCGCTTCGGCGGCCTTAGTTGACGTAGGACTGGTATCATGATCTAAATCTTGTTATTGATAAGAATAAAATCCATAGAGCTGTTTCAAAAGCAAGGACCAAGGCCAGCAAAGATGTTGATGATATCGTACTTAAAAGTATCTACTTTGTGGGACGAAAAGACAAAACACTCATAAACGATAAAATAGGCGATCGGTACCACCGCAGAGAAGTCTTGGAACAGCACATTTCAGTTCTTACAGAGCCGGGGTCGATTTATTTGGGACACACATCGCCAAGTCATAGCTCTGCCAAAGCAATCGTTACTTCTATCATATCTTTGTTAGAAAATCAAGGGTTGACCTTGGAAGAGGTGATCTGTGTAGGGTGCGATGGTACTGCTACGAATACAGGTTGGAAGGGAGGTGTCATCCAATGCCTGGAAAACTATTTAAAGAGACAATTGCAATGGTGTGTTTGTATGCTTCACACGAATGAATTACCGCTTCGCCATTTGTTTATCTCTCTGGATGGTGGCACATCTGGACCAAAAGAATATACTGGACCTATTGGAAAACAGCTAGCTGTTTGTGAAGGTAAACCTATAGCGTCTTTTTGTGCAGTGGCTAGCAATTTGCTCGAATTACCTGATAATGTAGTGAAGGAACTAAGCACTGATCAAAAGCATCTTTACGAAATGTGTCATGCTGTAATGGCTGGTTCATGTTCCCCTGAGCTGGCGAGCCGCCAACCTGGAAAAATGGCGCATTCGAGATGGCTCACTACTGCCAATCGCATACTCAGACTTTACATAAGTACTGTGTCGCCGTCAGATAATTTGCAGCTGCTTGTGAACTACGTGGTCAAAGTTTACGCCCCTGTTTGGTTCCTCATCAAGCAAAATTAATCATTTAAAGATGGAGCCAAGTACATTTTTCAAGTGGTTATATACTCTCGATTTTTGCCTGATACTCAGAGATATGTTGTAGATTCAGTGATCGAAAGAAACGCTTTTTTTGCGCATCCAGAAAACTTGCTTATTGCCATGTTATTCGACGATAGAGATCATATTCGAGAGCTTGCGTCTCGCAAAATTTTAAAGGCCAGAGAAGAAGAAAACAGCAACTCTCGCAAAATATTTAGAGCACCAAAGCTTAACTTCTTTGCGCGAGATTACATTGATATGATATTTTGTGTGAGATATCAGCTCCACCAATTCTGCGACACGTTCCCAACGATGCGTTTAGAAAAGGACAGAGCCTCGATATTCTTGACTTTCCCTGTCACACACAGTCAGTGAAGAGATGTGTTAAATTAGTGACTGAGGCATCTCAAAGCGTTATGAACGCTACAGCTCGGGATGCTTTTATTAGGAACAGATTAAAATCTCGCGCGGAAATGCCTAATTTTGGACACAAAAACCAGTTCAGTTTTTAAATTATATATTCATTGATTATTGTAAGCATTGCTTTGACTTATTGTTGTAACTTTAAATTTAATAAAAGCCATTTACACTTATTTTTTGTATGATTTATTATTTATGTTAGGAACGCCTAAAAATGGTAAATTTTTAGTAACTTCAAGGACAGGTAGAGGTCTGAAGATGACAAATATTTAATTAAACTTAATAATAATCGTAATCTTTGTGTCAAAACGCAACTTTTGATACCTCTGGCGTAGCCGTACCTCAAAATTTTCTATGATTTTTAGTTAATGTTAGGAACCCCTAAAAATGGCAACTTTTAGAAACTTCAAGGACCGGCAGATGCTTCAAGATGACAAATAATTATTAAATTTAATGATAATCGCAATCTCTGTGTCAAAACGCAACTTTTGATACCTCTTGCGTAGCCGTAGCTCAAAATTTTGTATGATTTATAGTTAATGTTGGGAACCCCTAAAAACGGAAAATTTTAGAAACTTTAAGGGCCGGTAGAGGCCTCACAATGACAAATATTTAATTTAATTTAATGAAAATTGTAATCTCTGTGTCAAAACTCAACTTTTGGTTCCTCATGCGTAGCCGTAGCTCAAAAAAATTCCCCATATAAGGACGGGACAGCCTAGTGGAAAAGAATTTGTGCAAAAGTTTTGACTGATGTTTTTGGCAAAGGAGCAGAAGAATTTACTGCCATTCAAGAAAGAAGGACTTTGTCTTTTATCCGATTGTCAAAACGGTCTTTAGATTCTGAAATAGTTTGATTAAACTAATTTCTTGCTTCGATGCTAGCCTGTCGATTTTCGACTTTGCAAATTAATAATTCTCAATACGCTGATTAAAAGTCTTAAAGGGCACAAAACCCGTTAACCCCCATAACAAGGTTGCTAGGTCAAAAAAAAAGTAAAATCCCTGGAATTTTGGTAAAAATTCCCTAGATTGAAAAAAATCTTTCGATTTTTTTTATAGAATAAAGTCTCTAAAAATTGGGGAGAGAAGGGTTTTGACAAATGATAACCCAAAAAAAACCTGGTATTCTGTTTCGGGTGTAATACCTATTGAAAAAAAAAACAAAACTTAAACTTTTTGCAAAATCTTTATTATTAAAACATTTAAAATGCAGGGAGGTACATAGATATTAGTAAAAAATAAACGGATACTTTTACAAAAATCATACTCTGGGTACTTTTTAGTAAATAAAACAAACAATTTAAGAGGACATAGTATTTTTATGTTTTCTAATCATCTGTTATAGAAAAGTTAAAGCAAGTGTTATTATTAAAAGATATATACCTTTTACTATGTAATAGTCTACTTGTTGTTGCTACTTTTATAGGATTTATATATAAAAATAATCTTTTTGCTTATGTACCACTGCGCGGTAATGACAACAAAATCTGAATAAATTTTTAAGTCCTGAAAATGCAAGACTGCCATCACCCTATATAGTAGTGAAAAACTTGCTATCAAAATTCAATATCTGAATTTTTTATCTAGAGTATTGATATCGGTAACCGTACTTGAAAACATAGCCAAGGTTTTCTGTATGCTGCCCAATGTTAAAGGTTTTAGGATTCCCGTCTTAGGCAATTTCAAACTTACGCCAGGTAGTAACTAAGTTGTGTCCGCGTTATTATATTTGGTCGCTCTGATGTGATGAAGATTTTGTATAATAGCATAATACAAATCATATTTTAGTTTCACTTTTTTTATTTCTATAAAGCCTCTTGAAAATTCCTAGATTTTGGTGTTTTAACAAAAGTTTTCTCTTAATCCCTGGATTGTTCCAAAAATCCCTAAATCTAGGAAATTTTCCTAGACCTAGCGACCTTGCCCCGTAATTACTTCCAAACATCAAGGGGTTGCATCTGACTGATTATTGATCAATTGCCTTAACGAAATATTTAATACTGTACCCAGCCACACAGTTACTAGACCTAAGCCTGACATCCTTTAAACATTAAAGTACTTCCATCTGTGGCATGGTGGCGCAAGGGGCAGCAGCAGCTGACCCAAGCAAAGCTATCTAGCCTATAGAGACAGGCCTGCCTAATGATCACGGGCGCGCTGCGCTCGACACCAACGGCGGCCATGGAAGCCTTCCTAGGACTGCCTCCTTTGCATATCTACTTGGAGAGAGAGGCAAGGTGGGCAACATACAGACTATATCAAGCGGTCAGTAACAAACCGCAGGCGTGTCATATGGAGAGCACCAGTCTCCTCACGAATGTCCTGACCTGTGACAGACTGAGAATGCCCTCAGATATAATGCCTACAGCAACCAATTACAACCGGCCTTACAGTGTAGTCTACCCACACAGGGAGGACTGGAGTCGAAAAACGACCGACCTGGTCCGGGCTGACATCTGTTGGTACACCGATGGCTCCAAAACCAAGGACGGTGTTGGAGCTGGAATATATGAACAGAGGCCGAGGGCTGAGTTTTCCTTTAGCCTGGGCACTCTCGCAACCATATTTCAAGCGGAGGTATTTGCTATTGAGATGTATGCTAGATCGCTGGTTGATCGGCACTACACACGTAAGACAATTAAAATATTCTCCGATAGTCAAGCAGCTCTTAAGGCTCTTGAATCCAGTCGGTGCAATTCGAAAACCGTCTGGAATTGCAAGGATGCGCTGACCAAACTGGGTCAAAACAATAAGGTTACACTACTGTGGATACCTGGACACACCGGTCTAGAGGGTAATGAATCTGCAGACCTCCTTGCCAAAAGGGGGGCGGAGACAAAATTCACAGGGCCGGAACCGGTCATCGGTATATCTTAGGGAACGGTCAAGCAGTTCATATCAGCATGGACACAAATAGAAAATCTTCGGTACTGGCATGGACTTCCTGGTCTCAGACGCTCGAAGACCTTCATAAGCCCATCGAACCAACAATGTACTGTCAAACTACTGGAGCAATCAAGGGTACACCTTAAAACTCTAGTGGGACTGTACACGGGACACTGCAGATTAAAATAACACATGCACAAGATCGGCCTAGCGGAAGACGCTGAATGCCGCATGTGCATGGAGGGGGATGAATCGGCAAACACATACTGTGTTCGTGTCCAGCAATGGCACGACTAAGATTCGCAATCCTCGGCAATGATACGTTGTTGCCGGGGGAGGTGAAAGATCTCTCTCCCAACAGGATCATCTGATTTATTAAGAGTCTGGACCTGGTGGGAGAAATATAAAAAGGTGTGAGCCACAATAGACCGATCGGTCGCGGTGGAAGGGTATTATACCCACTCACTTTAAACCTACCCACCTCCATTTGTTAAAAGGAAGTTTATTAACTTGCTCTTAAAATATGAGATTAAGAGAAAAAGAAAAAACCTCTGCGGACAGTACGTCATATTAAATTTCCTAAATATAGTTTTTATTCGGTAAGATGGGTAGAGGACGTTTCTAATGCGGATTCTGTACTAACAAACATTTTTTTTTAATACCAGTAATATGTAGAAAATACTATATTGGCAAAATTGTATAGGTTAGATATACCGTTTGTGGCTACTTTAAACAATTTCGTACCTTTTATCAAAAATTAAATTAACTTCAATAAAATATTTCATAACGAAATATGGATTAATAGCAATATAAGTGTATCAATAATCAAATTATTAAAAGTTCAAACCTTTAAACCTTTATTATAAAAATTAATATTACCTAATTATTCTTATCTCCTGTTTTACCGGTAGTGGCCATAAATGCACGAGAAGTACCCACTGGTTGCCCAACATTTGACCATAGTAAGTTTTTTTTTGTTGAGATGAATTTTATTAATATTTACTTAGTTAATTATCAATATATCAATTTATTTTTATTATAATTAAACAAAATACAATAAAATTGTCACACACAACACAACCAATAGTTATTTTTTAGAATTTTACGGTTTAACATGTTTTTCATCCAATTTTTTTAGCTTTTTTCTTCAATTTTTTTTGTTTTATTTTTCTGTTTTTTAATTCTCCTTAATTTTTTTGAAGTTTTTTTCTCCTTTTTTATCGTTTTTCCCTTTTTCTTTAGCTTCATGATTTCCATCAATTTATCAGCTGTTATTACTAAAGGTAAATGTTCAACAGCACGTTTTCGCGTTAAAGATTGTTTTAATGTCACACAATTATTTTACCCGTAACTTTATCTAAAGACTTTCAAAGCATCGTTAAAGTATTATAATTAGATATACTTTTTTTTTAGCGGTAGAAAGTGTATTAGGTTCGATTACTTTAATAATGATGATTGGATAACTTCATCACTGAAAGGAAGAACTGCTTTAACAACATTTGATGCTTTACTATTATCTAGGTGAATAGGAGGTTCAGGTAAAAAAGGTAATTCACAAGCGGAATTTTGGTCAGGGCTATAAGATTTGGAAGATTCTTTGACTAGAAAAAATATAAAAAAATTAATCAAATTAAAACATAATTCAAAAATTACTTAAAGAACCAACGGATAAAAAATCTACAAAAAAAGTTAATACTAACAAATTGTGTTTGAATGTTTTTTATTCAGTCGTAACGATTACTCACATTCCTGATGATTAGGTGAAAGAAATTCTTTAAACAGAAATTTAATAACATTATCATCATTGGGAGTGGAATGAAAAGGGATTTCAGGTGCTACAGGAAGACAAGGTGAAGATAGCAATTCATTCTCTTCATGTGTATCATCTTTTATAACCTTGGCCCAAAGATTTCTTATCAGCTTCCTAACCAATTCCCTATGAGATAAAACTTTTACTGGTTTTTGTGAATGGGATTTGTTAGATTCACTTTGAGAGTTTTTAGAATCTTTAATGTCAACGCATTTTCTATAATCAAAAATAAAAAACATAAAAAATAAAAAAACTAGTTCATAGTTTAATTATTAAAATATATTAATTAAAACAATTATTTTAGTTTATGATCAGTAAATTTATGTTTTTTACTTACTGTTAAGTTTTTTAAGTAGTATTTAAAATAAACATTTAAAGAAAATTATTAATTCCAACAAATAACAGTTATTTACTTACCGGGGTATTTTGCAGATTCTATAAGAAATAATTAAAATTGCCGAGGTACTACACGCGTTCAGATATGTTTTCAATTATTCCTAAACTATACTTCTAACGATTCCAGAAAAAAGTTCTCAGCGTTACTAACATATCAAAAACCCTATAAATATACTACGTAATACTATAGTAAGAACTAAATCTTTAAGTTTTAGTTAAAAACCTCAAAGTCATCACAAACGGTACATCTACCCTCTTTTATTTTAATAGGTATAAATAAACTGAACGTATAACAAATTTAATAGTGTTTCTGGGTACAGCAAAACTAGGCAGAAAGCATTCCATGTATATAACCTTAATATAACCGAAGACAATAATGGCATGCACAGTGCCAATTGATGTAAATAGGAAGTTGCCTGCTTTTATCTAACATCTACAAACTTTGCTAATTTACGTTTAACTATCTCTCGAAAGTTGTATGCAGAAAACAATAGAACTTTGATTTGTTTTAGAGTTTTAGAATTTTACCTGTTTAGCAATTGCTACACGCTTTTTGCATTTCCACTTTTCAAAGTAAGTTTTTAATTAAAAGTTTTGCATTTCAGCAGCTTTAATTATTTGTTTTATGTCATTATTGTTAAGGTAAACAATAAAAATATACCAATTTTTGAACCGGTGTTAAAATAATAGTTTTTTGGCGCAAATCTAATGAAACTTGTTGACCAGTGACAGTCAACTAAACTATGAATGTAGATATTCGTAGAGGAACAATTGTTAACAAAAGCATTAAAATTGTCGGTGCCAGTAATAAAGCTAGAGAGAGACACGTCGTTTAAAAAAAATAGGGATTAACGCACAAAGTTATAAAAGAGATTAGGAAGCAATAACATGCTTTAGAAGCACTGAATCGTTAAGCCCAAGTTCTTTTGTAGGAAAAGTAAAGGAGATATATTTTGGCTTAGATACCCAGATGCAGGACGATTTGGCGATGCTGAAAAGGCTGTGCTCGGGTCGAAATAAGTGAATTTGTGTTAAATAATTCAGAAACTGCAAAAGAAAAAAAAGAGAATATTTGCTGTTATAGAAAGTGATAGAGTTGGAGAGATACGGAACAAATTTTTCCATCTTTCGACAGGGGTATTGAGATTGGAACGCGGTGCAGTTAGCAATGGATCACAAAACAAAACACAACTGTAAAAGATGTACCGGTATATTAAATATTAATTTAAATTATTATTTTTTTTTAAATACGTTGTAACAGTGCAATTGCATTATTTATTAAGTACTTTATCATATATTTTTTAAAAATATTTACAGCCCAAGTTAAACTATTATTTATCTATAATTTACCCATATATTTTATTTAAATTATTGAAAAAAAACTCTTTTACATATTTACCAATTTTATCTTTTTTGCAAAAACTAATTATTAGAATTTCCAAGCATTTTAAAATATTGAACAATTTATTGATTATATGAAATAAAAAAAAATTGGCAAATGTTAATATTTTTTTTATTAGGTATGCTGGGTACTCCAATGTTAGTTTCCAAAAGTTTTATTAGCCATATAAGACTATAATGCTTAAGATATAAATATATTTTTAAATTTTAAATAAATTGCAAAAGGCATGCTTGCCCCTTTTTATAAAAGAACTTTGTTCGTTGTGGGTCCAGGGCATATGAGGACAAGGGCATATGTGAACTATAAGAAAATAGCAAACAGTACGGTGACCTTAAAAAAATAATTATAAACCTAAATAGTTCCATAAATCAACATTAAATATTATTGTCACAAATACAAAGTGTATAAGAAATTTACTATTTGATCACGATTACATGTGGAAAAAATTAGGTGCTGTAAGTAATCCTTATGACCTCCAATTTCTCTTAGTGCCCCATATTGCCATTGCTGCTTAGTAGCCAAGGGCACAATTTTGGATTTTTTTTGAAAAGTGTAATTGTCGCAATTTTGGACCTATTTTTTTAATGTGACGTTAAATAACTATTCCAATTTTAATTATGGGTGAGTAAAAAATGGGGATGTGTCACTTTATATTAGTATCTTGTGAAAAGTTCAGCTATCTAAGAACAAATCTTGCCCAAACTTTTCGGTTATTCGGATAGGAACAGGTAATTTTCTTCATGCTACCAACAATAAATTTGTCATATTTTTGATGTTTTAGTAACCCAAATTTTTTAATATAATAATTTTTTATCAGATCAGACTGTTTGTCTTGTCAGTTTTCAGAGTGCGACAAACTTTCTATTATTATATAACCCTCCTTAAGGTTCTTGCAGCAATAAAACTTCTGGGTCTTACTTGATTAAGCACTGTCATTTACAAAAAATCTAACTATTACTGAATAAAAGCCATTGATGCCAATATAAAAGCCTTTAAGATAATCCATTGCAAGAATGTTAAGACTGAAAACTACTTAGTTCGTTTTAATTAAAATTTGGAAAATAATAGTTAAATTTATATTTAGCTTTAGTACGTCAAAACGGAAATGAAAAGAAATATTTAAAACAAATGTTGAAAAAATAAATTTGACTAATTTAGATATAAAAACAAGAGCAGGGTGGAAGAAAGGACTGGTATTTCACTCAATAATAAAAGATTACTTTACTTTTTTAAGGTGGGTAACGGAAATGCCTATGGGCAATTTATAAATACTGTAAAAACAGTAATAAGTTCTATATAATCTAATATAGTACTTCGATATAAACTTTAAAGTATGTAAATTTAAAATTAAACAAAAAATATTAATAAAATTAATAGCCTGGCCGTGTACCACCAATTTTAAATAATTTTAGAGATTTATTGTTTTAAAAAAGCGACTTACTATTTTCTGTACTTCGCCGAGATTTATAAATATTATTAGAAATACGACTTCTAGAAATTTTTCCAATTTCAACTAAGTATATAGCACGATAGTTTCCATTTGCAGTTCTCGTATGTCATAGGCTTAACCCCGTTCATGCATACTTAGCACCAACGTCAAACATATTTTTGCTATTATACGAGTTTTTGGCGTGCCATATATGGCTGCTTCATTCTGCAAAAATGTATTTCTTTAAAAATAGGTTTGGCATTTCTTGCGAGCAAGCTACAGTGTGCTTATTAAGTTTATTTTATAATTTTAAAAGTGTTATTAAACAGGTTATAATAGATAACAGAAAAAGTATTTTTGCACAATTTATGAAAATTGCTAAGTTGTACTAAGTTTCTCATATACAGTGTGTCCCAAATTGGGCCTACATGTATTGGTAATTCGGGAACCATTAGAGCTGCAGTGTTGGTTAAATTAGGAAAGTTTTAGACAATTTAATTGCAAAATTAAATCTGCTTTCAGATTTTATTTATCTTTTATGGTTTTTGAGATAATTAAGAAAAACCAAAATGGTGCATTTTTAACTTTTGCCTGTAGCTTGCAAACTACCAATTTTACGGTTTTAAGATTGCTACATTATTAGAACACTTTTTTAAAAAGAATTTAGTTTAAGTAAATATATTTTTCTAACTTTATTTGTTTTTGGGATATTTACCCAAACTTTGGATTTTCATACGGACGCCATATTGGATTTTTTCATTTTTGAAAAGAGCTCTTTAAGAGCTTTTCATTGATGTATCACAAGTCTAGGATTTCAGATTGCTAAAGCTCTAAAACGATAATTTTTGTTTATTTGATAGTAGGCTTAGACTAGACTGCGTAATGGCAGCCCCGTATCATAAAAAACAAATGATACGCATCTTATAATTTAAATAATGTAAATGTCAAAATTAGCGTGCATCTTATTTCTGGTTTAGAAACGCCTTCAACAAAAATTCAAGTTTTGATTATTTTAAGTATTTACAATAATGGCTTTTAATTATTCCAATGATGAAAAGGTGGATATGATAGAAATTTATTTTAAATCTAACAGAAATACAGAAGCTGCAGCACTTGCATACAAGAACAATTTTCCTAGCGGTAACAACCTAACCAAAGACATTTTAGATTCATAGTTACAACCTTGTTAGCCTATGAATCTTTTGTGAAACCGAATCCCAAAATTTATACAAAAAATAATGAAGCAAGAGAGGCGATTATAATAGAAAACGTTAGAGATGATTCCACAACATCGGTTAGAAAAGTGGAAGAACAGACAACAATTCCTAAGTCATCTGTGCATCGGTCTTTAAAAAAACAACGTTTTCATCCATAGAAACCACATATTGTCCAGGGTCTTCAGGGGAATGATTACAATATACGAATCACCTTTAGTCAATGATTTAATACTAAATGTCAACAGATACCCAATTTTAAATCCAAGGTTCTCTGGGCAGACGAAACCCGGTTTACAAATTGTGGAATTTTTAATAGGCACAATTATCACTGCTGGGATATAGAAAATACACATAATTTAGAAGTAAGACGGCTACAAAAAAGGTTTGGCCTTAATGTCTGGTGTGGCATCATAGGTAATTTAAAATGTACCTTTAATTTAGGTCTGACAATTGGATAAAACATTTATTTTTCTGTTTTAGACAACCGTTTAATTGGACCAAATTTATTTTTGAAGAAACTCTGAATGAAGATAGGTATTTGCTACTCCTGCAAGAACAGATTTTACCGGCCATTAGAAATACAGTTCCGCCAAATGAAATAAATAATTTGTGGTTCCAGCAAGACGGATGTCCAGCGCACAGTACCAGGGAGGCGATGGAGATCCTCAGAAATACCTTTAATGACAACATAATCTCTAATAATGGGCCAATTGCTTGGCCAGCTAGATCACCGGACATCACAACCCCTGATTTTTACCTATGGGGACACGCAAAAAATGAGGTGTTCGAGTTTGCTCCGCCCGAAACTGGGCTGGAACTAGAACACAGGGTACGGGATGTGATTGCTTCCATCAACCGAAACACGTTACGCCGAGTAACCCGCAAGGTGTTGGAAAAATGCGAGAAATGTGTGGAAAATGGAGGAAGACATGTACTGTGATTTTATTTTCTTGTTTGCTGATACATTTTTGTTTTACAGTTGTGTTTAATTATTATTAGTTTAAGGTAATATTAGGAAGTAATAATTTTTGCAAAAAGCATCACTTTTTTTGTATAAGTTTTGTATTTTGCTCTCACAAAAGATCCATAGGGTAACAAGTTCATCACTAAGAATCTTAAATGTCTATGGTTTGGTTGATACCGCTCCGGATGCGTATCATTTGTTTTTTATGAAACGGGTCGGCCATTACGCAGTCTAGTCTAAGCCTACTATCAAATAAACAAAATTTATCGTTTTTAGAGCTTAAGCAATCTGAAAACCTAGACTTGTGATACATCAATGAAATGCTCTTGAAGAGCTCTTTTTAAAAATGTAAAAATCCAATAAGGCGTCCGTATGAAAATCCAAAGTTTGGGTAAATATCTCAAAAACAAATAAAGTAAGAAAAATATTTTTATTTAAATTAAATTCTTTTTAAAAAAGTATTTTAATAATGTAGTAATCTTCAAACCGTAAAATTGGTAGTTTGCGAGCTACAGGCAAAAGTTAAAAATGCACCATTTTGGTTTTTCTTAATTATGTCAAAAACCATAAAAGATAAATAAAATCTGAAAGCAGATTTAATTTTGCAATTAAATTGTCTAAAGCTTTCCTAATTTAACCAACACTGTAGCTCTCATGGTTCCCGAGTTACCAATACATGTAGGCCCAATTTGGGACACACTGTATAATTCATTCAAAACATTTTCGGCCAATTAAATCCACGCCGACCAAGCAAATATAATTCGTCTAAAGCCGGGATTCAACGGCGCGTGGAATGGCAATCCTGGGTTGACTGTCGAGTGTCAAGGTTGGCGCGTCGAAATGTGGTCGGGCCGTTTCCACGGCGCATGTAGAATCGCGGTTTCAGACGTGGACACGCAGCGGTTGTACGTCGGCAGTGTCGGCGGTAAAAAATTAAATGACTTGGTTTAATTGTACAAAAGAATGAATCGTGAGCGGACGCGTATTGTTGCTGCTGCAGCCTATTATTTTATGTTAGGAACATACAGGATGGTAAGAGGACAAACAAAACGAAAACCAAAAAAAGATGGTGGAGAGTTTCTTTGTACAAAAACCGAGAACTTTCTGCAATAGTTTTCGAAAGGCCACCATCAATGTATCTTTCTTTTTTTTAAGTTCTGCTATTGAATATTTTACACTCATTTGCTCTTCAATTCGCATCCAGGCATCATGAATTAAATTCCTATTTTTATGGTGTGAATCTCGTGGGTTCCAAATAATTGATTCGGCTTCATAGAGGGATAAAAATTCTAACACCACTTCATTCGACCACTTCATAGTAAAAGTACTACGGGCCGTAGTCTACGGCACTGACAGTATAACGCGCATAGCCGCGTCGTTGGAGCGGTATGCACGTGTTGCGCGCCAGCGTCCGAGCTCCTTTGAACCGTGTTGATTTACCGACATATTACGGGACTCACCGCGCCGACCGAAGATCGCCAAGCCTGCCCTATCCGACGGCGCGTGAACTGGCAAGTTTGGCGCGAGAACTGCCACTCCACGCGCCGTTGAATCCCGGCTTAAGTGTTAACTTTTAATTTTTATTAAAACTTTTAGTGGGCTTAGTCACGGAGCTTTCAGGATTGGTGGCTCCTGGACTATTACGTTTAAAGTTTAGCTAAACAATTTATAAAATCTATACATTTTTTGTTATTTACCAAGAACTGTAAATGGAAATAATCTACTGAATATCAGGTAAGATAATCTTCATTTGCAATTCTCATATGTCACAGACCTGCTCGTTCGTGCATACTTAACACCTGCGTCAAACATATTTGCGCCATTAAACGACCTTCTGGCGCGCCATATATGGCTGCTTTCTCGCGGAGAACTATATTTCATTAGAATTGATTTTACATTTTTGGTTAGTAGGTTGCCGTGTTGCGGTTAAGTTTATTTTGAGAAATGTTTAGATTTCGAATGTAGACTCTACAGGATTTATTGTTATGTCGTATTTAACTGGTCGAACTGGATAACAAACAATCCAATTTTTGCATATAACGATACTGCATGTCGCGCGTTTAATTTGTGTTTACGATATAAATTGTACCGGCTTCTTTTAATATATCTCGTATATCTGCCTTTGGCTGGATTATTCGAAAGCATTATTTAAGGTTAAAAGATATTATGCAATCCTTGTTTTTCATATTTTTTTTAAATAAAATAAATTTATATTTATATTTTACATAAAAGCTAATGTTTAAAACAATATATGGTCGTCATTAAAAAAAAAAACAAAAGAGACAAGTATTTTTTTTTCTTTACCTTGGGACAGTTCACGAAGGCTGATGCCTAAGTACTAACGAACCGTTGGTGTCTAAAGTGTGGTGAGAGGGAGTTTGTTCACACGAGACTTAAATATTTGAAGATTGGGAGGAGAAGGAAAAACTTCTGCGGGCAGCAGGTTTCATAATCTTGACACAGGGATGAAGGAACGAAGAAAGCGGGAAGTTCGGGGCCTCTCTAACTGAACTGTAAAAGGATGCATAAAAGTTGCACTCCGTGTTGCTCTGTTGGGAGCTGCCAGAGAAGGAATTATACTGGCCAATTCCTCTGAACAGAAGCCGTGAAAATACCTATAGAAGAGCGACAGATCTCCTACAGCTCGACGGTGGGCAAGAAAAGGAAGCCTTTCTGTGAGGATTATCATTAATAAGACGAACGGCTCTTCTGTGAATGGAGTCCAGAATGCTAAGCGTTGTAGGGGACGCCATTCCCTAGACATAAAAACAATATTCTCAAAAGGGTCTGATTTGGGATACATACAGAGTATACAGATTGGAAGAAGAGAAATACTTTCTGGCTTGAAAGAGGAATCCAAGCTTTTTTGAAGCTGCCGAGGCTATGGATGTAATGTGTTTGTGCCAGTTGAGGTTATTCTTAAAAGTAACGCCGACAAGATTAAACGACTCTTTGTTCTGCAGAACTTGGCCGCTCATAAGTAAGGGATAAGTATTGGCAGACCTTTTTCGCGACATCGAACATGACTGTGTTTTTAAGGCAATAAACTGAACAAGATTTTTGGCGCCCCAATCAAAGATAAGATTCAGGTCTTGTGAAAGAGATATCTGCATTGATCTGCGGTTGTTTTCCAAATCAGAATTACATGGTGGTTTAAGAAATTGAATACTAGAGTGGAGGGTACTATCGTCAGCAAAACTATAAATGGGATTGATTGTGGAAAAAAGAAGATCGTTAATGTGTGGAAGAAACAGCGTGGGTGCCAGCACTAAGCCCTGGGGCACCCCAGCATTAATTTTATAGAAGCTGGAAGAATAACCATCTACAGTAACTGATATAGGTCGATTAGAAAGGAAACTGGAGAGCCAAGAGCAAAGCTTAGGTGGAAGACTGTAAGATGGAAGATTGTTAAGAAGCCCATCATGCCAGACCTGATCGAAAGCTTTGGATATGTCAAGAGCAACGATCTGGGATTCACCAAGAAACTCAAGGGACTTGTTCCAGTTGTGTAAGACAAATGAAAGAAGATTAGCTGTGGATTAGCAAGATCTCATGTTTTTCCAGATACTTTAAAATTGGGAAATTAATGACTTTTTCCATTACTTTGAAAACAACTGAAAGAAGAGACAGATATGGGTGTATAGTTAGAAGGAAGAGTTTTGGGTCCTTTTTTGGCGTGGCGGCATGCGTTCAGTTGCCTCAAAATGTGTGGAGTATGATACGGTGACCAAACCATGGTCAGAGCGACCAAGGGGAGCAGTTACTAATGCTTGATAGAGTTCGGGGGTGAAAGTAAGAAAGATATTTAGGGGGTTAGAATTATGGGTGGAAACCCTAGGAAAGTAGGTAAGTTTTATAATTAGATTGGTAGGCGAGTTGCTGATTGCGAAATTTTCTGCTGCTCTGCCTTGTGTATCAGTTTTTGTAGAGCCTAGCCAATCCTTATTATGAACATTAAAATTCCCGACGACGATTTCTCCGGCAAATAGAAACTGGGAAATAATATTGTCGATCTTTATTAACAGAAAATCAAAGAACTCCTTGTGGGAATTGTCAGACGGGGACCGGTATATACAGCAGATGAATTTGGTAGAAGATCTGAAAGTAGGTTTAGGCCAAAGAATATTAGGTCTACTCGATTCTTAAAACTAATTATGACCAAATAAAACTAAGCACATAAAAACAAACACTATGCTAAAAAACAAATTAAAAAAAGAAATATCTTTATTACTTAAAAATAAAAATTGAAATTGACAATGTTATTATCTATTTTTTAGAAATGGTTTTAAATTTTATGTTTAAATACACCATGGGTAAGTATTGACCCTCACGAATATTTAGCGGTGGTAAAATATTTGATTGTAAAGGAGCAGTTTCCGATCCCTAATGAGTCCTCCTTAATGACCTTTACCGGAAATTACTCCAGCCTGAATGCTAATGGCTTTATCCCTATTTGGATTTCTGTAAGATGTGGTGGACACTTTATCCTTAGACCGAAGGTTATCAATTATCACATCTGAAAAGTAAAATTTATAAATGTTTTCATGGTTATACATTGTCAGTAAAATTTATAGATGTTGTCATGGTAATAAGGAATATCACATTTTGGCTTTTAATTAAGGTCTCATCCCTGTGGATGGGGGAATTCCCGCCTACTACCCGGTAAACCTGGAAGTCTGTTTATCGCCTTAGTAATATAAATAGATAATAAGTTTTTATATGAAGTCGTGTCACGAAGTGACATTAAATCGAACATTTTTTAAGTGAGCAAATGATGTTTAAGATATTAAACTGTGTAAAACAGGAGTTCTTTTATTATCAGCCATTCTGAACTATATTATGGAATTACTATAAAATTAAACAATAGGCACTAAAATGAAATTTTACACAAGTCTGTCTGTAACACGGTTAAGAAACCTCTTTCTTTAAGTCTAAGAGCGCTTTTACAGAGTGTAAAAACTTAAAACCAAATATTTACAATTTAACTTTAAACAATATGTTATAATAATTTTTAATAAAAATAATTTGTTAAAAATTCTAAAAAAGCACATCTAAGTCCCACTGTGCTGTATAAAATAGGGTCTTTACCTTCGACAAAGTACATTGCAAGTTCAAATTTGAAGGTATCCTCGACCATAAGCTAAGTTTTTTCAGTTTTCCAATTTGATCCCAAGCTATTTTTGCACAGTTGGACAGTCCAACAATTATGGAACAGTGAGATTTTGCAAGAGCTATGGATAAACTTATTTTCAAAGAAAACAAGAAAGATGTATTCTGAAGTATGATAGAGAACTATTCTTATTCCTCTCAGTGCTTCGTAAGCAGATAGTAATCCCGCGTAGCTACTCTTGTTACTTCTAAACAGACTTGCAATATCCCTTATTTTATGCAGTACACTTTTTTAAGCTAAAGAATTTGCACCTCATACTACACTGGTTTATAAAGAGAATTGAGAAGTCTCGGAAATCAATTCTCATTGTATTGTACCTGCTTTGTGCAAATGCAAGGTATATTATGACAATTGATTGACGCACCGATCGACTTATGGCCCTGTATTCGAGCACCAGTGAGTCGCAGATTCTATCTTGATGTCCAGAGAATCTATGATTACAACCGACGGTTTGTCGTCTTTTAAACGATTCTCTATTTATTAGTAAATTGCCCTGAAAAAAATCACAAAAGCTCCGAAAATGTAATTTCGCCTTAATACGGAATTAGACCTGCAAATGACACATTTAGTTAATTTTGATTACATCTACGACCTTCATTCCGGTAATTACAAAGCCAAGACCTTTATATCTTTTAATTATACCTAATAGAGAATACTACTCCCCGTATATCAGCGTTAAGAGCACAAAAGTCCGTTAATAAATAAAGTTTTTACGTGTGTTTTCCCGAGACCAAAAGCTTTTTTTAATTAATGTTTTTATCCGTTGTAAAGGTATTTATTATTATTTTGTAAAAAAATTAAATTAAAATTAAAGCTCCTCTTGAGCCCCAAGCTGTACAAAGAGAAAATTTGATACATCTGCTTTGGTTTTCATAAAATATCTGTTTTTCTCCAATCAATACTAAATTTTTTTATAAATTTTGCACGGGAAACTTCTG
>JAHBCN010013760.1:0-23925 GCA_019359885.1 Listronotus oregonensis
GGGACTGTTAAGGAGAAAAACAAATTTTTGTAGACAGCAGGTTTTTCGGACTAAACATTCTTAAAATAAAAAAACTACAAAGCATAACACAATTATTAGAAATAGGTTTAAATCATTCTGCATACAGTGTGTCCCAAATTGGTGGGGAATGTAGGGGGATCTTGGAAACCAAGATAGATAGAAAATCGGTGTAATGTGGAAAGTTTTGGACAATTATGTTAGTAAGCTAACCGTTTACTACATGGTTTTATCTATTCAGGTTTTTAATAAATTTTGAAAAACCTGAAACATGCATTTGAAAATGGCCATATTTTTTTATAAGTAAAAATTTTTTCAAATCTTAAAAACACTTAAAAGAATTTTTTTGTAGAATATGCCCGTTAGTAAATTTTTTATTTTCTACGTTTCGGGTTTTAGAATCATCATCAACTTTTTTTTTTCATATGGACCCCATTTTGGGTTTTTTATGCAGCCAAATAGTGCTGTTTATTCTGATTTCAACAATGTATAACACGTTATAATTTAAGATTTTATAACGTCATTTATTTAAAAAAACAAATATTTTCTCAGTTGGCCTTGATCCGGCGAACGTCTTTTTTTTGTAAACAATAAAATATTAGTAATTTGCAAAATAGATAAGCAAACAGATATTTTACAGAAATGGGTTACGCGAACATAGCTATAACGTTAATACCTGTTAAACAAAACTACACGTAACAAGTTAATTGAAACAAGTGAAAACAAAAACAATGAAAAGTGGATAAATAATTTTCCCTACAAAAATGAAGATGTAAAATAACGACCAAAATTCAAAATGTTGTCTTTTTTTCTCAACATATTTAATTTTTTTTTAAATAGTCTTAACTACCCATGAATGGTTGACTTAGGTATGGGGAAATTCTCTATCAACATCCCTGGCTGAAGATGTTGGATTTTTTTTAAAAGGGTTAACTCGCATTTGTTGTCAATTTTCTTTAACGTACTTTTGGGTGTTTTTTTTAAACTTCGAATTTAAGCAAATTTGTAACAAGGTTTTCAAAAAATATGTTAGTTTGACTTTCAAATTTTTTTACTGCCCTAATAACTTCAGCTTTAACTTTTATTTTTTTAAAATAATATTTTACGAAAAAAAACGATCCAGTTATTTTTATTAGAACCGGTACAGGGTCAAAAGAAAAAATAGGATGGATATACCAAATTTAAATTTATAAAATAAGTAGATTAACCTTCAAATAAATGGAAATAAAAAAAAAATTTTCTAACTCCCCCAAAATATGCCCCAAATTTTTTTAAAGGCCCATATTTTCCCCCATTTCCTGTATTTGCCTTTTCATTAAAAAAATTATTGTTTACAAAAAAAATTTCGTTCGCCGGAATCAAGGCCAACTGAGAAAATATTTGTTTTTTGAAATAAACGAGGTTATAAACTCTTAAATTATAACGTGTTATACATTGTAAATATGTTCTATAGTTTTGTGGCGGATCCATGGTTTTGTTTGTTTTATTTGGGTTACCCCCTTTTTTTTTTTTTTGGAAAATACCCTTTTGGGCCGGGCCCGGGGGGTGGGGCTGACCCTGTCCAGCCCTATACCCCTATGAACTTGCAGATCGCCTGCAACAAAAAAGAAGAAAACCCCCAAAAACCCAAAAATCACAAATATTAATCTACGTTTCGGTGGCAAGTCGGCCACCGTTATAAGATTGAAAATAAAAAAAAAATTAAACTAAATTTTAAGAAATTTTAGGGCTGAAAACTTAGGAAATTCTGATAGCTTTTTAACTTTTTTAAAGACGTTTTGTCATAAGTGACAATAGGTTTTTGGACGGGGGATGTATAGTATTTAAAAAGACCAGAAAGGTGGGTGGTATGGTGTGTTAATTGATTTTCAGTTTACCGAATTTACTTCAGCATCAAGCATAGGTAACCATGTATTATTTAAACTAACAGATATTGATGCTACACATCTGTCTTTATTTAATAAAATAAATGCACTTTCTTTTTTTTTACTTTTTTTTAACGTTTCCTTTGCTATAATGCTAGAAGATTCCAGTTTATTATGTGGTTATTATCAAATGCGTGTTGACAGATTTTTGATTTGTGGAATTTGTTTTCTAATATATGTTCTATGTTCTTTTTTGCGTTTTAATGGTCTGAAGTTTCACCTATATAAAATTTATTACATTCACAAGGGGGTCTTATAAATGACATTTTTTGTGTTTTCGTTTATATTGTATGGTTTTTTTTTTGTTACTTGGGATCTAATGGTGTTTTGTGTTTTAAAGATAGTGCGAATATTAAATTTGTTACCTATTCGTTGAATTTTATTTGATAAGCCAGGAATATATGGTAAAAATAGATTTGAAATCTTTTTGATTTTTTCTTAAATTTGGGTTTTTCAAATTTTAGAAAGCATTTATTTATAAAATCAAGAGGATAATTATTTTTAACTAAAATATCTTTTAAAAATTCTTTTCATTTTCTTTGTTTTGATCAGAACAAATTATTTTAATTCTATCAAAAAAACTTTTTTCAACCCTTTCTTTACCATTATTGGGTGATTAGAGTTAAAATTTAAGTATTTGTTGGGCTGGACAGGGTCAGCCCGCATACCCCGGACCCGGGCCAAGAGGGTCCCATTTTCCAAAAAAAAAAAGGTGTTATACATTGTTGAAATCAGAATAAAAAGCGCTATTTGGCTGCGTAAAAATCCAATATGGCCCCCATATGAAAAAAAAAGTTGAGATGATTCTAAAAACTCGAAACGTAGAAAAAAAAATTTTGACTACTCGGTCTATTCTACCAAAAAAGTTGCTTTGAAGAAGTTTTTACAGATTTGAAAAGTTTTCACTTAAAAAAAAATATGGCCATTTTCGAAAAGCATGTTTCAGGTTTTTAAAAATTTATCAAAAACCTGAATAGATAAAACCATGTAGTAAAGGGATTACACTAACAAAATTGCCAAAATTTCCCCTTTAACCCCGATTTTCTATCTACGGGGTTCCCCAAGTTCCCCATACATTCCCCACCAATTTGGGACACAATGTATATCCTAGAGTTTTTGAATTACTTTTCGAAAATAGGTATTGAAAATAAACTATTATAACGATTAAAAATTATTATGGTTAGTAACAAATCTATAAACAACTTAAACAAAAACAAAGGCATGTTTTTCTCTAAAGAGTTATTACTAAAATAAAAACAAGTCCAATATTTTTTGGCTGAAGCAACCCTACATTTTATTGCATCTTTCTGATGCTCAATCAATTTTGCTTAGCCCAGAAAACTTTTTACATTGAACAATACGTTGCTTCATTTTGCCGCAAACAAAATTTCGATGGTTGTTCAACGATTGGTTCCTTTTAAATTCCTTTCCGCATTCACATAAGTATTTGGTTGGTACTCGGCGTTTTGATTCTCCTTTGTTGGCCTCTGTGGATAATAGGGGATCTAGGATATCGCCTGTATAATTCTGCTTTGATGTGTTAGCCAAGGGATCTTCTTCTTTTCTTATTTTCTATTAAAAAGTTAATAAATATATACTTATAGAAAATTTTACAATTTCTCTTAAATACTAATTATTCTTAAATTTAAGCTTAAATATCTGAAAAACTATAAAAGCTACACGAAGTTTTATATGGATAATCCATTAAAAATGTCTATAATTTTTTTGTATAGATAATTTAAATAACCTTATTTTTGGTTTTATAATTTTTTTTTGTATCTCTTATAGTTTTTGAATCTTAAGGATTTTTTTTAAATTTAAAACTTCAATATGTCAAAAACTATAAAAGCAACATAAAACTTCGTAACCCAAAAAATATGTATTTGTACAAGGGCTTTTTTCAAATTATACAATTTTTTTGTATAAATTTAAAACTTTTTGAGTTAAAATCGAAGAACCGAATTTTTCGAAATATTTTAATATACCTCTAAAAATTTACCAATACCATATATATATATATATATATATATATATATATATATATATATATATATATATATATATATATATATATATATATATATATATATATATATATATATATATATATATATATATATATATATATATTTAAAACACAGTAGAATCACAAAGGGATCCCCCAGAAATTATCTAAATAGAGGGAGCAGTAAAGATGTTAAATGCTCAGTTCTAACTATTTTATTTCCAATATCTAGCTTTCGCCTACGATTGTAAGCTTCATCAGGATAGCTAAAAACAACAATAAAAAAAAAGAACATTCAAACAACGAATCAAACACACAATTAGATTTTTAACTTACAAAATATGTAGTTACTCCTCTACCCTTACATAAAAGTGATTGTAAACACAAACCACAAATAACTAGTTTGAGCTCCCATGTGAATAATTTGGATCACAGAATGCTTTTTAATGAAGCCAAATCATTGGACAATGACAACAATACATTTAAAAGAAATTTTCTAGAAATGTGTTATATTTTTAAATGCAATAATTGTATGAACAACAAAAAGATGTAGAGGGTTTAAGCTCAATTTATACGTATTTATTATCACAAAACATTACAAAAACTCTTAAAGTTCCTGCTTTTTATAAACAAAAACAGTTTTTTTCTCCTCTGAAAACTAAACCATACATTATTTTTCGAGAGTGGTCACATTAACTTTTTCAATATCTGAAATATTTTCTAACCTTTAAAAATAAAGACAAAAAACACATCCAAATACTATATATAGATATATATATATATATATATATATATATATATATATATATATATATATATATATATATATATATATATATATATATATATATATATATATATATATAAAAACAAATTACTACCTATTTATTTTCATTTGGTTGTCATACATATAATCAGGCATAAAAAAAAGAAAAATAATAATAATTAATACCATTTGGTGAATTTAAACTATGCACCAAAAAAAATTTTTATAAAAAAATATCAGATGATCGCTGCACCTTTCAGTCGGTGATTTATATTTCTTAAAGGCACGTCCTTTTCGTGTTTACTAATATCTGTTAGACTGTTTGTTAATTTTTTAAATAGTGACATAAAAAAAAAAAATTTAATGTGTTGTAATTGTTTATATACATATGTGTATTTTAATTTATGCGATCCACCGCTCCAGTGTCTTCTTGACCCCGTAGAGGAGTAACTACATATTTTGTAAGTTAAAAATCTAACTGTGTGTTTGATTCGTTGTTTGAATGTTCCTTTTTTTTTCTATTGTTGTTTTTAGCTATCCTGATGAAGCTTACAATCGTAGGCCAAAGCTAGATATTGGAAATAAAATAGTTAGAACTGAGCATTTAACATCTTTACTGCTCCCTCTATTTAGATAATTTCTGGGGGATCCCTTTGTGATTCTACTGTGTAATATACTACGATAGATAGAAAATCGGTTAAATGGGGAAAGTTTTGAACAATTATGTTAGTAAGCTAATCCCGTTTACTACATGGTTTTATCTATTCTGGTTTTTGAGAAATTTTGAAAAAACATGAAACATGCATTTTCGAAAATCGGCCATATTTTTTATATAAGTGAAAATTTTTCAAATGTGTAAAAACTTCTTCAAAGCAACTTTTTTTGTAGAATATGACCAAGTAGTCAATTTTTATTTTCTACGTTTCGGGTTTTTAGAATCATCATCAACTTTATTTTTTCATATGGACGCCATATTGGATTTTTAGGCAGCCAAATAGTGTTTTTTATTCTGATTTCAGTAATGTATAACATGTTATAATTTAAGAGTTTATAACCTCATTTATTTCAAAAAACAAATATTTTCTCAGTTGGCCTTGATTCCGGCGAACGTTATTTTTTTTTGTAAACAATAAAATATTAGTAATTGGCAAAATAGATAAGCTGAAGAAATATTTTACAGAAATGGGTTCGCGAACATAGCTATAACGTTAATACCGTGTTACAACAAAACTACACGTAACAAGTTAATTGAAACAAGTGAAAACAAAAACAATGAAAAGTGGCTAAACTAATATTCCTACTAAAATGAAGATTTATAATAACGACCTAAATTCAAAATGTTGTCCATATTTTTCAACATATTAACGATATTTTTTTAAATAGTCCTAACTACCCTATAAATGGTTGACTTAGGTATGTGGAATTCTCCATCAACATCCCTGGCTGAAGATGTTGGATTTTCTTTAAAATGGTGGTTAACTACATGTCGATTTTCTTCAACGTACTTCTTAGGTCGTGGTTTTTTTAACTTTTTAACCAGTTTTCGAAAGTATGTTAGTTTAGGATGCAGCCTTTCAGGAAAATTGTCGAAATTTGTTTGCACAACTATATTAACATTTCTATTGCTTTGGAAATAACGTTGCATAATATCAAGTTTTTCTTTAAATAATTAGCCATTTTACATAGTTGAAAAAATTTTAATAACGTACCCGAGCTAACTTGATAATGACGCTAGGTGACTTGTTCATGAATATTTGTTTTTTGAAGTGGATGAGGTTATAAACTCCTAAACTATAACATAATACATTGTTGAAATAAAAATAAAAAGCACTATTTGGCGAAAAACAATATGGCGCCATATGAAAAAGTAAAGTGATGATGATTTATCAACTTTACTTTTTATATGGGCGCCATTACATTTTGTTGTAACACGGTATAGACGTTATAGTTATGTTCGCGAACCCATTTCTGTAAAATATCTGTTCAGCTTATCTATTTTGCCAATTACTAATATTTTATTGTTTACAAAAAAAATGACGTTCGCCGGAATCAAGGCCAACTGAGAAAATATTTGTTTTTTGAAATAAATGAGGTTATAAACTCTTAAATTATAACATGTTATACATTGTTGAAATCAGAAAAAAAAGCACTGTTTGGTTGCGTAAAAATCCAATATGGCGCCCATATGAAAAAAATAGAGTTGATGATGATTCTCAAAATCCGAAACGTAGAAAATTAAAATTGACTACTCGGTCTTATTCTACAAAAAAAGTTGCTTTAGAGAAGTTTTTACAGATTTAAAAAATTTTCACTTATAAAAAAAATATGGCCGATTTTCGAAAATGAATATTTTAGGTTTTTTCAAAATTTCTCAAAAACCTGAATAGATAACAACATGTAGTAAACGGGATTAGCTTACCTACATAATTGTCCAAAACTTTCCCCATTTAACCGTTTTCTATCTATCGTGGTTTCCAAGATCCCAATAATTCCCCACCAATTTGGGACACACTGTATATATATAATTTATTTAATAAATAATTAATAAAAATATTTTTTTAAAAATTAATATTTTATTTTTATGGGTTTTTTAAAAATGTGATTAATACGAAAAATTTAAAAAATATTTTTTTTTTAAATGGAACCCCAAATTTTATTTTTTTGGAAAAGGGAAATTTTTTGAAAATGTTAAAAAACCTTCCATTCCCTTTTTTTTAAAAATAAAATAAATTATAATTACATTCCACATTTTAAATTTTTTTATCAAATGCAAGTGGCCCCATTAAAGGGTCTCAAATCAGAGAACCTTTATAACCAGTCATTTGATTACCCATACACCTCTTTTGAAATTTTTTTTGGGTTGAAAAAGGTAATTTTTAAAAAAAAAAATTTTGCCCAATCGGTGGGAAGGGGAGACGTTAAAAAAGAGGGGCCACCAGATCACCCATTAACCTTGGCTACTTTTTTGGGGTTTTATGTCAAAAAAAAAAAAAAAAGATAAGCCACAATTGATATCCCCAAAGACCCCTTTTTAATGCAATTGGAAATTTTTCCCCCGTTGAAAAGTACAGCAAGAATTTAACGATCGCCCGCAGAGTTTAAGGGGCCCTTTCCCCTTTGATAAAATAAATTTAAAAAGGGAAGTAATTTTAATCAATTTTTGTTGAAACAAAAATTAAATTATTTTTAAAAGTAATTATTTTGAAACAGTTAAAGATAGGTATATGATATTTAAAAAAATGTCCAGAATTTTCGGGAATAAAATGAAAATATACGGGGGGTTATTTAAAAAAAATATTTTTCCTTCAGACTTTCTTACCCCGTATTTCATTTAGTCAAAATATGCCCGATCCAAAAATAAAACACCCCAAAGGTTTTTTCAAAAAGAAATTCCCTTTTTATTGAATTTTCCTTATTAAATAAAATTTTATATATATATATATATATATATATATATATATAATATATATATATATATTATTTTTTTTTTTTTTTTGGCCCATTCCGGACAAAAATCAACAACGATTTAAAAAAAGTTCAAAACTGTTGCTGCGTTTTTTTTTTTGGCCCCCGTAGGTTTGATCCACGCTAAAATGGCCGAGCTGGGATGGTTGGACAGGGCCCAAAAGGAGAAAATTACATTTTGCTATTTGTTGGACAATTGACCACGGGAAAGGGCCCCCCCTTTTGGGGGGAAACTGTTTTTAGAAGGAGACCCCCCTTAATACCGGTTAAAATATGTTTCCATCCCAAAACATAATGACTACTTTTAAAGGGCTTTCCCAAAGCTATGTTTAAAAGTTAACGAAAAAAAACCGGTCCAAAAAAACCCTTTAAAAAGAGGTACAGAGATGTGCTTTTGATATATGATGTGCTGATGTAATGTTTTATTTTTAAAATTTTAATTTTTTTTTATTAGGTTTAAGTTTTAATGTTGATCTTTTTATTTTTTTGTTTTTGGTTTATTTAATATAAAATTTTTTTTTTAATACTGGGTTGCCCAGGTTTGAAAGAAAGAAACCCTTGTATTGAGCAAATTTCCGGGGTAAAAACGTTTGATTTATATGTTTTTTTTTTTAAAAAATTTTAAAATTTTTAATTTTAATAAAAATTTATTATTATTATTATTATTATTATTATTATATATATATATATATATATATATATATATATATATATATATATATATATATATATATACAATCACCCAGACCTATTTACCAGCGATTTGTTCTAAAACGGTTCGTCGAAAAAAAAATTGTTTCAAATTGTTTCAAATAAAAGGTGTTTCGTTTTAAAAGTAAATTCTTAAAATTAAAATATAACATATACAGGGTGTGCCATAAATAAGATAATAGATGCAACTTTTATTTTTATAATGGAACACCCTGTATATTTTCCAGTTTTCAAACTCTTTTATTAATTCTACATAAATATTATGTACCATATCCTATATCTATCTTAGGCCGTTTCCGGATTATTAAGTGATTTATGTATTTATTAAGATTTGAAATAATACTTAATTACTTCGCCACCTGCTTCGTTACCAGTTGAATTGCCTTGGTATCCAATTTCGATCACTTAGTTTGCAACAAATGTCAAATGATAATCAGACAAAATTAATTAATTTATTAAGTATGCCGTCTTAATTAAGAGCTACAGCATTGTACAGAGAGCGATTTCCAGAGAGAGCTACCCCATCGCCAAGAACATTTGCAAATGTGGAACGAAAACTTCGAACGGGTGCTTTTCCCAGCCCAAAAGGAGTACCGCAGTTGCGTCCTGTAAGATAGAAAGATAACATTATCAATGTACTCGCTTTTGTTTCTATCCATCCTGACGCATCAATTAAACGAGTTTCCAATGAGACGGGTATTACCAAATCATCAGTTCAACGCATTTTAGTAGATAACGGTTTTTATCCGTACAAAATTCATCTGGTACAAAGTTTGCGTAACACCGATTACGAAAGAAGGATTGAATTCATTGCATGGATATCTGTGAAGATACACGATGATCCGAACTTTTGACACAAATTCTATGGACGGACGAATCCCGATTTCATAACAATGGAATCTTAAATCGACGTAACAGTCACTATTGGTCTGTACAAAATCCTCACTGGGTACGCGGGACACATTTCCAAGAAATATGGGGAATAAATGTTTGGTGCGGAATTTTCTTAGAAATATCCTACCGAAATTCTTAGAAGATATTCCACTGCATGACTATCTAAATATGTGGTGGCAACAGGATGGAGCCCCGCCCCACAACTCAGCTGAAGTATCATTTTATTTGGACAACAAATACGGAGAGAAATGGATAGGGAATCAAGGTCCAGTCAGGTGGCCAGCTAGGTCACCTGACCTTTCACCTTTAGACTTCTTCCTATGGAGCCATTTAAAACAAATTGTTTATGCGGAAAAGCCAAACAACTTGGAAGAATTAAAAAACCGAATATCCATTGCCTGCCAAGAAACTCCACGAGAAGTTCTTATAAGCTCATGTACGACAGAATTTTTGAGATGTCAGTTGTGTCAAATTGAAAGTGGTCATCAATTTGAACATCTTTTATAATTTGTTAGACTATTGTAATTTAATAAACCGTTGTAAACTTATTGTTATTTTAAATCGCAAAAAGTAAATATTTTCCAATAAATCGGAAACGGCTTAAGATAGATATAGGACATAGTTCATAAGATTAATGTAGAATTAATAGAAGAGTTTGAAAACTGGAAAATATAATCATTTATGGCACACCCTGTATATGTTATATTTTAAATTCAAGAATCTACTTTTAAAACTAAACACTTTTTATCTGAAACATTTTTTTAAGGGACTGTTTTCGAACAAATCGCTGGGTAAATAGGTCTGGGTGACCCTGTATATATATATATATATATATATATATATATATATATATATATATATATATATATATATATATATATATATATATATATATATATATATATATAATAATATAGAAATTACCTTTGCATTATGTGTTCTTGACTTTCGCGATGTCTTCACCATTTCAGGTAACAATTTGATAAACCTAATTTTTAAATGTGCATCCTCCTGATTACTGGATGGACCTACAAAAATAAATATATCTGTAAAAAAAAATAAAATTATACGTTTACTTGATTTTAAAATAATATATGAGGATGGCAACATATGAAGGAAACACAACTACAAACTGAAAAAGAGAAAGTTACTTTTTACCTTAACTAATATAATTACAAATGATTTTCTCTTATATTAAGCATACTTAAAGGATTTTTGGTTATAAGGGCAGGAATTTAAGCCAAAAAAATATGGGTTAACCGCGGAATGAGATATAATAAGGTGTAAAAGGTAAAAAGAAAGTAACTTTTTACCTTAAATAATATAATTACAATGGTTTCTCTGTTATATTAAGCATACTTAAAGGTTTTTTGATTACAAGGGCAGGAATTTAAGCCAAAAAAATATGGGTTAACCGCGGAATGAGATATAATAAGGTGTAAAAGGTAAAAAGAAAGTAACTTTTGACCTTAAATAATATAATTACAATGGTTTCTCTGTTATATTAAGCTTACTTAAAGGTTTTTATTACAAGGGCAGGAATTTAAGCCAAAAATATGGGTTAACCGCGGAATGAGATATAATAAGGTGTAAAGGTAAAAAGAAAGTAACTTTTGACCTTAAATAATATAATTACAATGGTTTCTCTGTTATATTAAGCTTACTTAAAGGTTTTTGATTACAAGGGCAGGAATTTAAGCCAAAAAAATATGGGTTAACCGCGGAATGAGATATAATAAGGTGTAAAAGGTAAAAAGAAAGTAACTTTTGACCTTAAATAATATAATTACAATGGTTTCTCTGTTATATTAAGCTTACTTAAAGGTTTTTTGATTACAAGGGCAGGAATTTAAGCCAAAAAAATATGGGTCAACCGCGGAATGAGAGATAATAAGATGTAAACACGTATACACCTTTTGTTATGACATTCTGCAAGTTATCTTACAAGTCTTATAAAATTTCGCATCTGCATCTTAAGATATTCAAGATCAAAGGTCACAAAATTTTATTTTTCGCAAATATCTCGCTTTTTGTGGTTTTAGTGACATCTAAATTTATTATATAAATTGTAGAGCATAAAATTTTCAACCATCTTTGTTTTGAACGTTTTTTTTTGGCCTAACCATGTTTATATTAGAGCGCAGAGAATACGCTACGCTTAACTATACAGGGTGAGTCAACGATAGAGTAAAGTTCATTATTTCATTGGTTTCAAAAGTTATAAGAAAATAGTTAATACAAAAGATGTAAATATTCTTAGGATGCACAATTTAAAATTATTTTAAAGTATACAGGGTGGCTCAAAAAAGCGTGACGAATAAAACATACATTTTTTTAAATGAAACACCCTATTTTTAAATTTTGTTTTGAATTCCTTTTAAAATTCTTCAATTTTTTTATTAATAATAATGCATACCTAAACCTAATAGTTTTTCCAATATTTCAATTTTTCTAAAAGAAAATAATTTTCACACTTGCAAAAAAATTACGATAGCGCCATTATTTTTGAAGGTAGATCACTCATATTTGATATTAGCGTTATTCGAAGATGACGTAAAAGATATATGCAACGGAATTTTAATTAGATGCTGCAGGGTGTTCAAAATAAACGAATATATTTGGATCATTTTAAATTGAAAAATCTCGATTTTTTTAAATGACGCACCATATATATTATTATTTTTTCTGGAAGATCTTACAAAAACCCACAACTTTTATTAAGTATGTCATATACCTATTTTTAATACTTTGCGATTTATTTTAACTTTTCCAATATTTACCCTTCTTTCTGTCTAAGACTATTGCTATAACATTAGTTGGCCATTTTTAAATTTTAAATTCACAGAAAAAAGTAAATAATAATAAATACCTATTACTACAAATTAACTTATTTTTAATTATTATTATGGCGCAATAAATGTTCAAAAATATGCCCTTCTACTTGGATACACAAGTTTAGTCTTTTTCGTATATTTTCTTGGACGTTCCTTAGCATAAACGGTGTTATTCTCCTGCACGCGTCCCGAATCCTATTTTCCACATCTTCTGGTGTTGTAGGAGGATTCACATAAACACGATCTTTAACATATCCCCACAAAAGAAATCTAGTGGTGTTAAGTCACATGATCAGGGGCCATCCAAAGAATCCACCTCTACCGATCCATTTCTGTGGGTAATGATTATTTAAAATTCTCGAACTTCTCGATGGTAATGCGGAGGAGCTCCATCTTGCTGAAACCACATTTGTTGGATCTCAATGTTATCAAATTCTTGAAGAAGTTGAGGTAAATCATTCTGCAAAAAGTTTAAATATCTAGGCCCGTTAACTGTTTCGCGAAAAAAATATGGTCCAATAACATTAAAGTGTTTTATTCCACACCATACATTAAGTGACCAATGGTTTTGGTTTTGCACTTCCCGTACCCAGACTGGATTAACTGTTGAATAATAGTGCATGTTATGACGATTAACTACACCATTACTGCAAAAAGTAGCTTCATCGGAAAACATTATTTTAGACAAAAAATTTGGATCGGCCTCTATTGCTTCATTTATAACGGTGCAGAAGTTTACCCTTTGTTCAAAATCGCGGTCTAGAAGTTCTTGGTGTAGTTCCATGTGGAAGGGATGATATTTGTGTTTTCTAGTGGTGCGGTTAACGGTAGATTGGGATGTATCACATAAGCTAGCTACTTGACGGCTACTGACCTAGGGATTATCTTGAACTTGAAGTAAAATTTCCAATTCTTTTTCCTCATTGGTAGCATTCCGGTTTACCACTTTCCGTTTTTCATATTCAGTACTACCACTAGCATTAAACCGTTCCATTAAACACTGAAGAGATTGCCTAGTCGGTACACGTCTATTAGGGTACTTCGCCTTGTAAAGTCTTACTTCCAACAAAGAATTTCTTTGCGCCTCACCCAGTATATAAATCATATCAATTAATTCAGCTTTAGGAAAATCCATACTTATTTTTTTTTTTTAAATTTACTGACACCACAATAAATTTTATGAATTTATTTACTCAGATGTCAGGTTAAAATTTGACAATGTCATTTTGTCATGGCCAACTAATGTTATAGCAATAGTCTTAGACAGAAAGAAGGGTAAATATTGGAAAAGTTAAAATAAATCGCAAAGTATTAAAAATAGGTATATGACATACTTAATAAAAGTTGTGGGTTTTTGTAAGATCTTTCAGAAAAAATAATAATATATATGGTGCGCCATTTAAAAAATTCGAGATTTTTCAATTTATAATGATCCAAATATATTCGTTTATTTTGAACACCCTGTAGCATCTAATTAAAATTCCGTTGCATATATCTTTTACGTCATCTTGGAATAACGCTAATATCAAATATGAGTGATCTACCTTCAAAAATAATGGCGCTATCGTAATTTTTTTGCAAGTGTGAAAATTATTTTCTTTTTAGAAAAATTGAAATATTGGAAAAACTATTAGGTTTAGGTATGCATTATTATTAATAAAAAAGTTGAAGAATTTTAAAAGGAATTCAAAACAAAATTTAAAAATAGGGTGTTTCATTTAAAAAAATGTATGTTTTATTCGTCACGCTTTTTTGAGCCACCCTGTATACTTTAAAATAATTTTAAATTGTGCATCCTAAGAATCTTTACATCTTTTGTATTTACTATTTTCTCATAACTTTTGAAACCAATGAAATAATGAATTTTACTCTATCGTTGACTCACCCTGTACAAACCTCGACACATGATTGCTCCTGCATTAAACAGGGTGTAAAAAAAAGTTTTAAATGTTTCAATCTATAAATAAAAAAATAATAATTTTTCTTCCAGTGAAAAATTAAAAAAAAAACATTTGGCAACAGCGCTACCCAAAAGCCTCGTGTAGTCGTGCATTTTGTGTACTAACGATATGTTTGTTCGTTGAAGATCAAAATGTTTTTAAATCGTGAAAATGTGCCGATAAGTTATTAATTTACGGCAAGGCAAACCAAAATGCTAATCTAGCAGCTTAAAATTACTGTAAAAGAATTCCACGACGGCTACATTTATTTAGGACAACCATAGTGAAGATGTCCAAAGCTCAATGGAGTGGAAATCCCCTTCTCAAAAGAGGTTAAGTATCTAGGAGTCATTTTTGACCAAAAGATGAACTGGGGACCACACCTCAACAAACTTGTTCAGAAGGCAAAAATTGCCCTCGGGAGATGTCGCAGACTTTGTGGAAAAAGCTGGGGACTTAACCCAAAGATGAACATGTGGTTGTATAAAATGGTAATAAGACCCATGATAACCTATGGTTCAGTTGCCTGGGGGCAAGAGTCTCACAGACCAATAGCAATCAGACAACTTCAAAGTGTGCAAAGGCTAGCATGCGTATGCATCACGGAGCTATGAGAACAACTCCAACCGCAGCCCTGGAGTGCTGCTAAACCTGCCCCACTCCACATCTCATACAGGGCAAAATAAAGGCGGTACTCTATAGGCTCAAAGGAGGTCAAAGTCAATTATAGAACACCGAAGGACTCCAAGATGGGAAATAAAGGAGGACCAAGAGGTCAGCTCATTGTTTGAGATGCCCTCAGACAGGACAACCCTCGTTTCATCTTCAATAGACACTTTCGTATTGTCATACCAGATAGGGAGGACTGGAAGGAAGGCCCTCCAATCAAAGCGATCATATCTGGTATACAGATGGCTCCAAGACCAACAAGGGTGTAGGAGCTGGCATCTATGGAGATAAGCCTAGAGAAAAGGTAATCTTAAGTCTCGGTCAGCACGCCACGTTTCCAAGGGAAATCGCAGCAATAGTGCATTGCGCCGTGAGGATTAAAGAAAAAGGGGAGTAAAGGAAAAAAATATCGTCATTTACTCAGATAGCCAAGCGGCCTTGAAGGCCATCAGTTCCCCAAAAGTTACTTCCAAACTAGTCGGGGACTGTATACGGCCCTGGAAAAAGTCGGCTTGGAAAACAAACTTACGGTAGCCTGGGTACCAGGCCACGAGGAACCATCCAGGTAACGAAGAGGCCGACGACCTAGCCAAAAGAGGATCAGCCCAGAAATGATAGGCCCGGAGCCATTCTGCGGTATCTCCGGCAGGTCTCTTCAAAGCATCTATTAAGAGTTGGGTAGACAGACAGTTTCAAAGCTGGTGGGTACAAACACCGGGACAACGACAGGCAAAGCAGTTCATTAAGACCTGCTCGGCCAGGTTTACATCGGACCTACTGAGCCACAGCCGTAAGGTCTGGATAACGGTAGGTCAACTAACAGGTCATTGTAAACTCAACAAGCACCTGGAAAGAATAAACCTGGTGGAGGATAGCCTGTGTAGGTTCTGCCAGGAGGCTGAAGAAACAGCCTTACATGTGTGGTGCCATTGCGAAGCACTATGCAAGCTTAGGTTTGCTAGGCTTGGGAAGGAGAAGCCAAAACCGGCAAGTTAATGTGGAGGGGCCAGTGTCGAGACTCTGGAGCCTAGTTAAGAAGACGGGCTTGGACAAGGTACTCTAAAGAACGATAGGAGAAACCACAATAAATCTGGTAAGGTTGCAGTGGTGGAGGTCATTTTTCGCCATCTCCGCTCAAATAATCTAATAGTGAAGGGGTACAAAAGAGTTTTGAAAACAGGATATGTGCAACCGAGAAATCTTATTCTTTAAGCGAAATAAAAAAGTGCTGTTTTAAAAAATATTAATTTGTATTTTTAATATGGGTATTCAGCTTAATTTTCTGGTGAGTCCACTTTAATGTAAAAAAAATCATGTCTTTGAAAAAAAGTGTTAATAAGCAAAACCTCGTAAAAAGCGTTTTACGTTCGACTCGATGTGATGAAGCCGACGCAGTGTTGCAAAATTTTTTAAACTTTAAAAAGCCATATTTCCAAACAATTAACCCATGTTTCTTGGCTTTTTTTACTTATTTTTAGCTCTACTATAGCCCATTATAATCGAGGGCATCGCACTCCGTGATATCTCTAAAGCCTTAAACAAAATTTGTAAATATTTATGTGCTCTACAATTTTTATAATAAATGTAAATGTTGCAAAAAACTGAAAAAGTTGATTTACAATTTTTTTTTATACGAAATAAACTCTCAGGCATTAAAATTTTGTAAATAATATCCTATTAAAACCAAAAAACAATTCCTAAAATAATTAAAACATAAAGTTTGCCTTTGTATTTCACATATTTTATTACTTTAAAATATTAACCCAAAAATATACAGGGTAATTCAAATTTGACCTCACTATTAGGTACAGGATTACAAAATTTTTAAATACATTTCACTCCTAGACAATTATAGGGTCTCTTGCATGAACCCTGTACATATGTCCATGCAAATGTTCCCGTCTTCTGAAACGTTTCTTGCAGAACTGACAAATAAAGTTCTTTTCTCTTCCACAATCGCGTGACATATGTGCCGATAGGGATTTCTTACTTTTATAAATTTTGAAACAAAATTTACAAATGAATCCAGGACCTAAAACTAAAAGTTAAACGGTTTTATTTGTTATTCATCAGTAAATATCTCAAGATTACAAATTTTTGCGATCAATAACGTGAAACATATAATAGAAAATATTTTATCATAAAGTTCTCAAAGTATTGGAAATAGGTGGGCTCATCATTAATAAATCTATATAATTCAAGGATCACGATGCCTTGAAAGCTTTAAATCTTTAAAATATTTTGTTATCTAATAACAATTAATAATATTACCTTTTAAATAACATCTATCAAAGATAATACTACTACGGATAAGATGAACCATTCAATGCTATATTTTTAACCTAATGGACTTTGGCTAACGCGAGCCGATGTCCATCGAGAGAATTTTCGCCTTATCCTTGAACGAAAGTTAAACAGTGTTGCCGGCAAAAACTTATATTGTTTGATAAAACGCGACTACGAAAAAACACAATCCGTTTAGCCGCCCGCTTCGCTACTTCGTGTTCCGAATAAGTACAAGTGACAGACATTGGCAATGTCGCATGGTTTGTTTTGCTGGGACAGGGGTTACCGACTTAATTTTATTCGCATTTACGGAAGCATTGATATCTTCGAACTGATTTAAAACGCCCCATTTAAATGAACCATCTATTCGTAGTAGTATTATCTTTGCATCTATCTACTTTCTATTTATACTTGCTATTCATTTATGTCTATCACACTACATCATACCAAATTTCCTTTACATAAAATTGTATAAATATATTTCAAAAAACATTCATGTTTTTCTGATTTTAAAAATCATAAACACCAAATATCAGATAATATAATATCGCCAACAATATGTGACACTTTAGTCCAGTAAGTGAAGACCTGAAAGTACCCAAAGCTGTAAATAAATCTGTATAGTTTTTATTTGTACCGCAATCTTAGGGCTTCGTGAATGTTTTTGAGCGAGAAAAAGTTTATCACGATTCCGACGTGGAAACCCGCTGAAAATGGCCCCCAAAGTCCCAAAAATAAGTTTTCCGCGAATATCTGTCAAAATATGGGAATTGGAGAATTTTTGTTCAGACAAAAAATGAAGATCACCGTGAAATCTGCAAAAATGGCCTTTACCATTTTTTTCGCAACACCAATATTTTTCGCAAAAACGGCCGTCAAAAAATCCAAAACAATTTTTTTCAATTTTTCAACTTTTTGTAAAAACAAAATTTCTCTAATTCCCATATTTTGTCACATATTAGCGGAAAAGCCATTTTTCGGGCCTTGAGGGGCCATTTTTAGCCCTTTCCCACCTGTTAATGTTGATAATTTTTCTCCACACTGTCCCTCAATATCAAAAAAGTCGAAGAAAAGTGTCGCCAAAAATTGATACTGGAATTAAATATTAGAACTTTTTCCCATTTTAAAACTATCAAAAAGTAAATTAGAATAGATCGTTTTCACCCCAAATTAAAATTTTTCACAAAAAATTAAAAATAAGTGTTTTTATTAACGTTTTACATTTCTTAATATGTATACACGTCGTTGAAAACCGACTTACGCGCTTTATTTTACTTTGTCATATGATAATTTACTTAAAAATTACTTTTACTTAATTGGAGGGGGGCAGGGGTTGCAGTTTTAGTACACCTAAGCACAACAAAAAAAAATGTAATTTGCTTTTATTTAGAAAATCGTCCTTTAGTTCTAAAACATAAATTAAATTTAAAACACCTAATGGACATAGTAGGCTGTGGAAAAAAATGAAAACAAAATGTGCTAGTTTTGACAGGATTACAACGCTAAACTTATTATTAAAGTTTATAAAATTATCGCTTCTCGGCTCATTGAGCTTAGATCACGAAAATAATAGAAAGAAAGTGTGCAACTTGTGGTGTCAAAATCAAACTGGGAAATTCAAAGTTCAAAAAGTTTATGGTAACAAAAAAAACAGTTTAATACGTACGTTTGCTAACAGTGAATTTGATTTAACTGATCAGAGATACCCAACTTCGATTTGTCACACCTGTAGGGTCGCTTTGCTAGAAAATCAGAAAGGTACTTTCAAGCGACCCCTTCCTTCGACACCTAAATTCAAAAATATAAGGTTATTTAAAGAAACTCGAACACTAATAAATTTTGTAACTGCATAATTTGTACTGTAGCTCGTCAAAAGTTTTATACAAAAATTATTACGGGAAGGGGTATTACTCGAGTGAATAAAAGCACAAAAACTAAAAACGTAAAAAAAGCTTGTATGTTCCAAGTGTTACCATGAAATCAAGAAGGGTATTAGTCATAAATGCCTTCCGTCGACTACTTTACAAGATGTTTCCAGCCTGGTTCAAAAACTTCCACGAAACCATCAAGAAAAAATGGCTAGCGCATTACTACTAAAAAATCGTAACCCCGAAGAACAAAAACGATGCAAAATGTTTCACTGGAATTAAAAACTTTTGGACGACCTTCCAGAATAATTGTGAATCTAATATTTAATAAAAATAACATAAAATAAAATAAACATAATCGGCACACCAGAAATTAAAGTAATGGCTGACGGTGGTCAGGGGTTTTTTAAAATCTGCTTATCGCTTTTTCAGGACGAAAAAAATCTAGACTTAAACAAAAAACAGGAGTCAAGAACTACTTACGAACAGGGAGGAAAAGTTTCCAAAAATTCCAAATTAACAAGCGTCAAAAAATATTAATACTATGTATTGTTCCAGAAATTAAAGAAAGTTATGACAACTTAAAATATCTGTTTAGCATTGTAGCGATAAACAAGATTTTATTTAAATTTGTATCCGACCTAAAAGTAACGCTGATTATTAATGGAATGCAAACAGCAGCATTAACATTCCCATGTCCATTTTGTTTTGTTTACCTAAAACACCAATATAATGAATTGGGAAAAAATCAAAACGATTTGAGAACTTTTAAGGACTTGCGTCAGCACCACGAAAAATTTTGTTTGTTGGATAAAAGAAAGCAAGTAGCCAAAGATTGCTTTAATGTAGTTAATTTGCCAATTTTTGAAGAACCCGATAAAAGATACGTACTTGAAAATGTATAGTTCCTGAGCTGCATATTCTTCAGGGTTTTGTCAACCATCTTTTTTTTAAAGGCCTTTTCCCTCTTCTGGGAGAAAATAACGCACTAAATTGGCCCAAAAATTAAATCTTGTGGCAGAAAAACTACCAAGGTCAACTATTTGAAGGTAATGCATCTAGACAGCTTTTACTAAATGCCGATAAACTATACCATTCTGATGTGTTAAAAAGTGTACACCCAATTCAAGTAACACCTTTTGTAGCATCATTCAAAACGATGAACAAAATTGTATCGGGTTGCTTTTCATCAGAAGTTTTAGTTGACAAGGAGGAGTTACAAAAAAACATCAAATATCTTTCAAAAGTATTTAAATCCACTGAAGTATCAGAAACTCTTAAGATACACATACTGTTAAATCATTTAATAGAATGCCTGGACTTTTTGCAAAATGACAAGGGTCTCGGCCTGTGGTCTGAACAATCAGTAGAGTCGATGCACAGAAAATTTTTACAATACTGGAAGAGATATAAAATTAATGACATTAGTAACGTTTGTTATGGAAATCACTTCTTAAAATGTTTTATTGAGTTTAGTTCAAGTCATTTGTAAATAAATTTTTGTTGTTACTTTAATGAAATATTATCAGTGAATTTATTTAAAAAAAGTTTGTAGTTATTTATACTTTTAGAATTCTGTCCCCTCCAAATTGAAATAAAAACATTTTTGTATTAAAAAAATTTGTTTTAATCTATGTAGGTAAAACATATTATTTACAATGTTTAAAATAAAAAAAAAAAAAAAAAAAAAATTTAAAACATAATTTTCCAGTTTTATATGAAAAATGTTCAATTTTAAGTGAAAACGATCTAATTTAATTTACTTTTTGATAGTTTTAAAATGGGAAAAGGTTCTAATATTTAATGCCGGTAACAGTTTTTGGCGACACTTTTCTTCGACTTTTTTGATATTGAGGGACAGCGTGCCTCGAAAGCATCTCCAAAGACCTAAAAATTTCTCCACAAGGGAAAACAGTACAGATTTATTTACAGCTTCGTACTTTCATTTACTGGACTACCTCTTCAAAAAGCTAATTAAAAATGCTAAAATAAAAATTGTCACGTGCGAATTGTCGACAATAACGGCCATATCTGAGGCATCAGTCAAAACAGTATTAAAAAATCCCAAATTTCACTCGTAAAAAATCTACAATAATTTAGCAAAACTTGGTGATGATCATGTCAGGCGAATTCAATTTTGCGAAATATCGACAGAGAACATTTAAAGGAAATCATCATTGATATATTTTTTTTTTATTGACGAATACTTTTTTTTAAGCAGAACTGGTGCTACTGAAATGACGAGAATCCACATTTTTTACACTTAATATTGCTTAATAACTCCTTAAAACCGGATATTGTTAACGAATTGAAAAATCAAATGGACTGGAAAGAAAACTTAAATCTAAATAAAGATATTCCTCACTTCCAATGGGATGCCCCCCTCACCTTAGGCTGTTGTTGCAAAGCAGGTGCTACCCAAGATAATGGATTGGTAGAAGGGGTCCAATTGAGTGGCCACCAAAATCACCTGATCTCAAAGCAGTGGATTTCTTTTCATGCGGTTACATTAAATCTTTTGTTTATTATGTATGAGTATAACAAACCGTTATTCTCCCATAATGCCAAGACTTTATTGTCTTATAACAATAAAAAACTGCAAATTTTTATTAGTATAGAGCTCCTGCTGAGCTTTGTAAATACTGTAGGATTTTAATTTTTTTTTAATCAACATGCCTATCCTTGTCAAACGCTTTTAACATTTCTTACAAAACAGCAGTGATCCTTATCTTTAAATGCTTCCAATATAAAGCTCTAAGCGCCTTTGTTTTCATTTTTTTTTAAATAAATTCCCAACTTATTTCGTATAAATACCCGAAAAATGTTTTCGTAGGAATTCCTATGGGTATTATATTTGTACTTAAAAGGCTGGGATAGCTTCATGACAGTTTATAGACAACATAACACTCTCCCCATGTAGCCAGAATACCACTACAATAACCTGGGGAACTCGTTCTCTTACCATAGCCACCAAGACCGGACCCTTATTCATAGAATATGAGAGTACAGAATACTAATTTACCATCCCCCCACAGAGCAAAAAAAATATTTAATAGGACACTAACGAATCAACATTATATCATATATATGAAATAAAATACCAAGAAGTGTGCAGACTACTTTATTTATTATAATTAAAAATCAAGATTAAAAAATCTGTTTATTATTCCATTCCATGTAAATGTTCACTTGTTCCATAGTAAAATTCAAAACATTTCTTATTCTTAGTGCCCAGGCAATGTTGTTTCAAGTAAGTTTTCCTGGAAAAGGTTTTTTCGCAGACATCACAAGTAATCGCCGTTCTGTTGTGACAATCTTTCGAACGATGAGATTTCAAAGCATTGTACGATGTGTATCTCTTTAGACAATTCAAACATTCAAATGGTTTTTAAAAAAAACAAAGTTTTATTAACAAGTCCTAATTATTGTTAATAAACAATGTAAAACAAAGAATAAATTATACTAAAAACATAAATATTTAGACAACTGTATTTGCATATTCCAAACAGATGTGAATGATATTATACAAAATTATAATTTTCATGACAATGTGGTGTTAGCTGTTCTTTAAAGGTTTTTGATAACGTATCATGCAAGACTCTATCATTAGTTTTTTTATACCCCAAAGTGGTCAGATAAAAAATTTTACAAACTTCAACTCTTTCGCCTTTATCGTTATTAAAAAAGTACTTAAATGTATTTTGTCTCTTAAGTGTTCTACCCGTTCTTCGTCCAATTTCAAGTCGACTACAAGATTCTAATATAAAAGATTTTCTGTCTATTTTACACAATCCCCAAAAACTTTTATTAAGACTTCTTCTTGTTGCTTCAGATATATTTATAGAACACCTTTTCTTGCAAGTTTCATTACAACCTGGCAATACTGTGTCATAAATCTTTGGTTGACAGAGAAGCTCTGTATAGGAAATTCCTAAAAAATTGTAAAAATTACAAACCGAGCAGCTCTGGTGTTGTCTGGTTGTTGACAACTAGACAACAACGAGTAAACTTCCGAAGAAGATGAATGAGAGTCCATGGAAACGTCAACTCAAACATCAAATAAAGAGCAACCCTCAAATCAACTCAAATTATATATATATATATATATATATATATATATATATATATATATATATATATATATATATATATATATATATATATATATATATATATATATATATTTATATATATATATATATATATATATATATATATATATATATATAATATATAAAATAAGCGATTGTTTCTTGGGTATGAGGTTTTGTATAATTCAAACAACAAATTTCTTTACGTTTCGCACCTACATGGGGGGTTTTTCAAAAGATTTTTTTTTTGTATTTTCATGATTTTAAAAATATCATCAAAAAAAAAATATATCCCTACAACTTAAAATAATAATATAAAGATATAGGACAATTTACATTTGTAAAAATTATGCAGTCAAACACCTCACAAAAAAAAGTCAAATGTTGTTTATGAAATTCCGTGTTCAAATTGTCCAAACCCAAAATTAAGGGATGAAACCCCAAATTTTAAAA
>JAHBCN010013761.1:0-23882 GCA_019359885.1 Listronotus oregonensis
AATTAAATACAATACAACATAATTTACAAAAAATGTTGGAAATGACCACCTCTCCCTCTATGCAGGCTTCTGCTCTTCTTCTCATTGAATTACGAACCCTTTAAAAAATTCCATGCGTGTTTCGGATAGTTTCACATCCGCAATAATTCTATTTCTGAGTTCTTCTAATGTCACAATTGGTGTATGATAAACTAATGTTTTTAGGTGTCCCCACAAATAAAAATCTAGGCTGTTCAGGTCAGGCGATCTAGGTGGCCAAAATTGTGGTCCTCCACGGCCTATCCAATGATTTTGGTAGGCTCTATTTAAATGCTCACGAGCCAATATGCAAAGTGGGCGGGAGCGCCATCATGCATAAACCAAAGTTGTTGCCGTACAACTGAAGGGAACATTTTCAAAAAGCAAAGGCAAATCATTTTGGAGAAAATTACAATAATCCTGTCCGTTAAGGCGTCCTGATAAAAAAAATGGTCCAATTAAATGGTCGGATGATCCGATCCAAACGTTCAGTGAAAATTGTTCCTGAAAATGTGTCTCTGTAATCGCATGAGGGTTTTCCTGGGCCCAGTAATGATTGTTATGGAAATTGGTTATTGCATTTCTTGAAAAATTTGCTTCGTCCGTAAACAATATTTTGGCATCAAAATGAGGATTTTCTGTTATTTTTTTGGAGATACCATCTACAAAATTGCGTACGTGGTTCATAATCTCTAGGAAGCAATGCCTGAACCCTTTGTATGTGAAAAGGATATAACAAAGAATCTCTTAAAATCTCCCATACCGTCTTGTAGCAGATGTTTAATGCCATCCCTTTTTTCGCGTACTTGTGATTGGATCCTCTTCGACTGCATGCAGGACAGCCTTCCACTGCCGGTGTTCTAATGTACGGGGCCTTCCCTGGAAATATTAGCTTTAAAACTGCCAGATTCAGTCAGACGACGATGAATGTTTATAAATGTTCGTCTATCCGGGAGAGCGCGATTAGGATACCTTTCTTGATACAAACGCGCGCCTCCACAGCATTACCATTAGCTAGACCAAAGGAAATGATTTGTGTCTTTTCCCAAATTAGAATAATTTACCATTTTTTTTAACTAGCAAAATGCACGTTTTAAGATCGAAGGAGAAATAAATACAAACTGTCAAGAATGATAATTAACGTCAGTGTCATAATGTTTACAACAACAAAACAACAATCGCTGGCAACGAGCAAAGCTAACTTGATTTATTTCAATAATAATTTTTCAAGATGCAATTTGGGTACATAAGACATTTTTTAATTAACGATTTCTCCCAAACGGTAAGTTTTACGGCAAAAATGAAAGAGGGTTTTTTTGTTTAAATTGATTGATAATTATTAAAAAACCCCAAATTTTTTTCCCAAGTCAATGGCTAGTATTTTTTGTAAAATTGTTTTGAAAATTCGTCATAGCTACCCCACTGGTTTGAAAAAAAAATTAAATGAACGTCTGAAAAGTGTGTTTTTATGCCATAATATCCTGTGCCAAAATTTAGTTCAATATCTCAAACCGTCTTTGAAAAATGTATTAAAAAGTGAAAATAAAATAAAACTTTAACACCCTGTATCTTAATAACTAAGCATTTTAGGGCCCACGTTTATATGAACTTTTCGACTTAAAATCGATCCAGGAATGCCTCCTTCAAATTATGACGTACCATTAAGTAACACCCTGTATAAACAAAATATTAGACCTTCATTGTTTTTATTTTTTTATTGGTTGGTATGTATCTTTATTTGTTTTTAAGTGATAACTAGAAATGACTGTTAAAGCTGGAAATCAGATAAGCTTTGGTAACCAACGAATGGTATATTAGTCGTATCTTTAGAGTAGATTTTATTAATTGCTTGAAAACGGATAGAGACAGATTACTAACAAAAATATTGTTGCCGAAATATTAAAGATAGCGAATTTAGGGTTATGTTTTAGTAATATTCTGCAAATTAATGGTAGTCATTTTGCACATGTTCGTAGGTTATTTATTTCTTAAAGTAATTTTTCGGAATAACATTAACTTCTATTTGCAGGTTATTTTATTACTACAGTTACGGCCTAGTGATGATGGCGTTATTAAATTTAGCAATGGACTTAGCAATTGTAAAAAGTTAACAACGGTTTAGAATGTTTAACAAAATGTCGGATTTTGATAGGTTGCCTACTAAAATCATTGAATAACACTGACAATGACGTTTTGTTAAACATTCTAAACCGTTTTTACAATTGTAAGCATTGTAAATTTAAAGCGATCATCACCGAATAATTTTTTTAATTTATTAAATATTAATGTATTTACATATCTAGCTACACGACTCATTTAACGAATTATATTTAAAAGTTAAAAATTAGAAAAAAAAATACGAAAACGCCACTTATATAAACTTTAAATTTTAAAAGCAGACTAATAAACCACCCAATAACGAAAATTTATGTTGCCAAACCAAATACCAAAAAAACTTAAAATCAATTGAAAATTTTTAATAAAGTAGGAAATACTAAAATTTTCTAAAATTTAAGAGCGTCTAACCAGTTAACTAAAAATATTTTCGATTTACACTCTAACATACAAGATTTAATAATAACCAAAATGTTGTTTTCTTAAAGGTAAACGATGTCAAACCGGTAATTGAAATACATACACCCCATATGAACCCCGTTATGCCAATCGTCGTCCCCCATATACAAACTCTCCAGCACGTAGTTGAAGTTCAGCCGACTCCTGCTGTGCCCACTGTGCTTGCAGAGGAAATTCCCAGAAGCCTGATAGGAGAAGTTCCTGAAGTTCACGCTGCCAGAGTGGCTCATTTAAAAGCCTTCCAGGAAGCCAGGACTAACCTACCTACTTTAACTGTTTAGAATGTTAAATTATACAAGAAATAGTTAGGAGTTTTGTATTTTAATAAATTGTTTATGTCGTAATTGCTTTTCACGTTTTTCTAGGGAATATCGTTCTGATATTATATATATATATATATATATATATATATATATATATATATATATATATATATATATATATATATATATATATATATATATATATATATATATATATATATATATATATATATATATATATATATATATAAAGGGGAAAATATTTTGGTTAAATCCAGTTTTTTATATCTTGACAGCTTAATTATAAATCAGGCAACCAGTTATACATCACATATCTTCTTACAAGGTACAGAAATGTGGATTTATTTAAGATAACTTTTACTTAAAATAGAGAATAAATTATTGTAAATTTCAGTGTATTTGTTTAATAAATAAGCGCTTAATTAGTGTATGTTCCCATTTTTTGTTGGTAATCAGTTCCAAGAAGGGAGAATTTTGAGGTTAGCTCACTTGGAGGCCTTATAACTTAAAAACCAGAGGTTGCCGGAAAAAACTAATTTTAGATTCGTGATCAGCTCCCCAAAAAAACCCCGTATGCAAAAATTCATGAAAATCGGCGTGGTGTCCGTAAAGTAAAATTTTACCAATTATTTTTTTAACCATGACATTATAATTATATTATCTATAAAATAAGTTGCTAAGGTAAAAAAAATCGAATTTGTTGATTTGTATTTGTTGACAAATAACGTCAAATAATAGCGAATTCTTGTTTGATGGAAAGAGATCAAGAAAATAAATTTCTTTCGGTGGAAATCAAAGAAGCTGCCAATAAGGCTACTTTTAAATTATTGTCTGGTAAGTCAAAGCACAAGTGCTAAAAGTAATTATTTTTAACACCAGTATCATAAAATGACATTTCATACACTGACATTATGCATTAAAAATCAAACTTTTAATGACGTTTGCAGAAAATTTTATTTAACTTGATATGTTGTTTAAGTCGTAAAACCCTTCAAGAAACTACTATCACATCTATAAATTTACAAATAAATATTTAAATTGTCTTTTCATAATATCTGTATATAAGTTTTCTTATAAACATACATATGTATGCTTTGCTTTATTTCCGTGGAAAAATACGCAACGTAGCTACAAAAGAACATATCTTGTTTCAGTTTATTAAATGAATCCCTCAAGACCTTTTTTGTATCTCTGACCCGTTTCATGAAGGGTCGTAATATGAAATCTAAGCAGTCATGGAGTTTTTTAGAGTTCTTAAACTTTTATGACGCCTATCATATTGCTAATGCGGGTGTAGGAAGATATGTTTCTTTCTTTTCAGTTTGGGAAAAAATCCGTATTCTTTACCCATTTTTAAAGTTTTTGCTAGTCCATAATATTTAGAACTTACATTCTTTTTTGAAAACTTTTTTTTATTGTTTACTTTAATATTTTTACACATATAATTAGGGTGGATATTTTAATTTGATAATTATATTTGTTTCTACCTTAAAATCAAATAAGTGATGCGGAAAATTACACAGGTCCACAAAAAAATATGATGTGTGCTGGAAGCCGGACTAAGATTTTTTAGCGTATTTTTTTCCGCTGAATACAAGTCAAAATAGGAAGCCAAACACAAAAAAAAAAACGAGCAAAGGCGTAATTTTAAATATTACCGATTTTTTTTTTTTTTAAATTTGGAACGACAATATCTTAAAAACTATAAAAGATACACGAAACTTTATTGGAATAAACTATATATTTTTACTAGACCAAAACTTTTTCGTCAAAATGCAATATTTTTCGAGTTATAATAAAAAGACTTCCAACCTCCATGCCTTTTTTAGTCCAAAATATCGACATTCGAAGCATTGGCAAGGAACGTAGTTGACATTCTTCTAAAAGAATGGCCAGTGTATCTACTGATGTCTTCAAGTTTCAAGAACTTCGCAATTTCTTTAGGTACATTTGAAATAGTGTGCTTTCCAATTACTTGATTAACACATTTACCTCTTTCATAATGATACAATAAACGCTAATCTAGGCATTCTTTTCAGCTTAATATATTCCTGTAGAAATCTGAAAAACTGAGCCTTCATCGTTGGTTACTACAATGTTTCTTTTAACTTTATTTTTTGACTCCACTATTTTTACTATAGCCACGTCATTTCTTATTTCTACATCACTTAGCTTCATTCTGTATATTTCGTCTGTCCGGCATGCCCCAGCCACTCCCATAATGGCTATTACTTTATTACTAAGTAACTTTGATCAGGCGCGTTAAGTAAAACTTTATGATTTCTTCTTTTTAATAATTTTTGACTTTTTTCCCATCGTTTTTCCTTTTAATAAAAGCAATAGTTTCCCGAAATATCGTTTTTGTTTACGGAAATTGTTAACTTGAGCATGGAATATACAGACCAGATGGTTGGTGGTGTAAAAATTTGGATTTTTTTTGAAAATAAACATCACATTCTCGTCAATCCGCCCCACATTTTTTTTAGCGCCATTCAGAAAACGATTTATATATTTGATGGTACCTCTCTTTAGATTTGTCTGGAGTTTTTTAAAGTTCTTAAACTTTTATGACGCCTATCATATTGCTAATGCGGGTGTAGGAAGATATGTTTCTTTCTTTTCAGTTTGGGAAAAAATCCGTATTCTTTACCGATTTTTAAAGTTTTTGCTAGTCCATAATATTTAGAACTTACATTCTTTTTTGAAAACTTTTTTTTTTGTTTACTTTAATATTTTTACACATATAATTAGGGTGGATATTTTAATTTGATAATTATTTACTCATTTGTTTCTACCTTAAAATCAAATAAGTGATGCGGAAAATTACACAGGTCCACAAAAAAATATGATGTGTGCTGGAAGCCGGACTAAGATTTTTTAGCGTATTTTTGTCCGCTAAATACTAGTCAAAATAGGAAGCCAAACAAAAAAAAAACGAGACAAGGCGTAATTTTAAATATTATCGATTTTTTTTTAATTTGGAACGACAATATCTTAAAAAATATAAAAAGAAAAACGAGAAAAGACGTAATTTTAAATATTACCGATTTTTTTTTTTAAATTTGGAACGACAATATCTTAAAAACTATAAAAGATACACAAAACTTTATAGGACATAAACTATATATTTTTACTAGACCAAAACTTTTTCGTCAAAATGCAATATTTTTCGAGTTATAATAAAAAAACTGAATTTTCAGGATTTTTTAAACTACGCCCCTGAACTGAACCCCTGTGTCTTTCAATTTTAACTTCAGATTCGTGTTTAGCGAAAAAAATATAAACATCGAGCACACAACACTTTTTTGTGGACCTGTCTTAAGCCAACGTAATTTCTCTAACAAAATAATTTATTTATTATTAATAATATCTATATGATTGAGTATATTATTATAACTTTTTCATTTTTTACCCCTCTTAAGAATAAATTATCCTTAATTTAACCCTAAGTGAAGGTGATTATGCACATCCTTTCTTTTCCTTATATCATAAAAACTTTAGAGGGAACATTTTTTGCCATTTTTTTGTTTTCAATTGTAATGAAGTTATTTTGAGGATTTAAAAGGCTGCCCATATCTAGTCTATCCCCAATAAAAAATACAAGAGTGTTTCTTTTAATTATACCTCAGGTCTCTTTTCTTACGTCAATTATTTCTAAACTATAATGTTTGTGATAAGACAAAATTCTGCACGGTCTTTACTAAAGTAAAGATTCTATTACAAAATCCACAGCAGATCTTTTATTTATTTTGATTAACTTAAAAAACAGAGTTATAGCGCGAATCCCTTTACATATCTAATGCTTTGAAACAAGTTTGATATATTTTTTACAGCCTAACTGTCCGAGAAAATGCGTATGTTTTGATTGTAATATTTTCTTTCTATTTTCTTTCTATAATCTAGTGTTGACATCCTTTATCCTAAACTATCTTCAATTTTTTATTTTATTATACAGGGTGTCTAAAATATTTATTCAAACATCTCTATTTTCAATTCTATTTTAATTAAATTTCTTAAATACAACACCGTGTATATTATTTTGCCGTTTAATAGCTTTAAGTGTGCTCTTTCAGAAAACATTATGTTTGCCTTACCTATCGCACTATCGTTTTGAGATATTAAGGCTTTTCCGTAAATTTACACTTAAAATGGGAAATATCGTAGGCGGCATGGCTCAAGAAATCGAAACAATTGATACTCTTTGGCATGTCAGTTTTAGTAATTATTTATGTAATCTTGTGACATTTGGTTACATCTTGTGCATATTTTCTTCCGCTATTAAGAAGTATTTGGCAATTAAAATGAAGTATACACAGGAAAAATCAATTGAAATGATTTATATTCTTGGAGAATGTCTTAAGAATTGTCTTCTGGCATCCCGAGTATACAGTGAGAGGTTTCCTGAGAGAAGACATCCAGATGCAAGATCATTCCAACGATTGATGGATAGATTTGACAGGACTGGAACAGTTAAGTACGAAAAGCATGAAAGAATAAAGCCAGTGGTTAAAGAAGAAAATGAATTTACCATGGTCGCATCTGTTGTTGAAGACCCACATAGAAATACAGCGGACATAAGTGATTTGTTGAACTTAGGTCAAACTTCTGTGAAGAGAATGTTGAGTAAGAATGAGTTTCATCCATATCGTGTGCAATTGAATCAAGCACTTGAAGGACAAGACTTTGAAAATGGGATAAATTTCTGTAATTGGTGTCTTGCTCGAATCAGAGACGATGTACGATTTTTTAACATTGTATTATTTACCGATGAGGCGACATTCCACAATAATGGTCATGTAAACAGGCATAATTTACACTTTTATGTCGATGTTAATCCACATTTTATGAGAACTGTTGACCAGCAACATAGGTGGAGAATAAATGTTTGAGGGTTTTTGATGGACACCTTAATGGAAATATTTTTCAAAATTTTTTAAATGAAGATCTTGATAATCTGTTAGAAAATATACCAATATATACAACAATTAAGAAGGATGTGGTTCCAGTTAGATGGGGCACCTGCTCATTTCAGTGCTGGAGAACGAAATACTCTGGATGAAAAATTTTCAGGCCGTCGGATCGGAAGAAGAGGACCTGTTCCTTGTCCTCCAAGGTCACCAGATCTGACAAAACTTGATTTTTTCATATAGAGATACGTTAAAGAACTGGTCTACAAGACGCCCCCAACTACAGCAGCAAATATGCGAGAATAAATAAGAGAAGCATTTAATTCAATAACTCCCTTAATGTTACAAAATGCAGATAGATATTTAACCGATAGATTCAATATGTGTTTACAGCAAAATGGTAGAGTGTTTGAGTATTTAATGAATTAATTGGGTTTATGTAAATTTATTTATTTTACCTTTTTTAGTCTTGTGTTTCGAATAATTTTATTTATTGTTAATAAAACGACATAAATTTATTAGACAAAAAGAAGTAGTATTATTATGCCACCGAGTTTTAATTGTTTTGATTTCTTGAGCCATGCCGCCTACGATATTTCCTATTTTGAGTGTAAATTTACGGAAAAGCCTTAATATTTCAAAACGTAAGTGCGATAGATAAGGTAAACATAATGTTTTCTGAAAGAGCACACTTAAAGCTATTCAACGGCAAAATAATATAGGGTGTTGTATTTAAGAAGTTTAATTAAAATAAAATTAAAAATAGAGGTGTTTGAATAAATATTTTGGACACCCGGTATAAATTAATTCAAAAAGTAAGACAGTTTAGGATAAAGTAGGTCAACATTAGATTACATGTAAATTTGTCAGCGAAATTAACAAACAGTGGCGGAGAAATAACAGTTTAAAAAAGTATGTTTTTGACTGATCGTGTCAAAAAAAATTATAGCTTGGCAACGCTGCATTCGACCCACATACAAATTTAAAGTTCAATGCAGAACCCACAGAGGCTTCATTTGCCACATAAAAACGTAGGGTATTCCATTTAACAAAAAAATAATTTTTGATACTACTCTTTTTTGAGGCACCCTGTATACTAGAAAATAATTTTGGATTGTAGCAGAGATGAAATTTTAAAAGATTTGTTAATAAAATTTTCTTATAAGTTCAATGGTTCAGTAACTATTTACAGACGCGCGCTTAGTGGACCACCCAGTATATAAGCGGCCCAGAACTACAAAACAAATCATCCACAGCAGCATACAAAAGCTTGGATTGCTCTTCCAAGTATTTTTACCCGTTTAACTATTATTCTAGGCATATATTCTAAATCAGAGATTTGCTTGAAATAGTCTGGTTCTTCCCATAAAGCTTAATATTTTTGATTCTTAGGCCTTGCGCCCAATAATGATCCAACTTTGGCCATAAACATTTTTTCTTTTAGCCGTTTTCCACATTTACAATACCCTATATTTTCGTAATTGTAAGTGCTATCAAAAAAGTAATATAAGCGTCATGTGCTGTTTTTGGATCAAACTTAAAATGGGTAAATAAAAATTGGTCAATTTTCGCTCGTCTAAGAGATTCGGGAAAAAAATAAAAAATTTGTCAGTTTTAGAATAACCCCATATTTTTTAGTTAAAAAATATACAAAAAAATGTTTAATACAAAAGTGTCTTTTTAATACATAATGTTAAATAATTTGCCGTTTTCAGAATAGGTATAAGAGGTCAGATAAAACATCTATTGGACCTAACCTTATTTTTTAAAACAAAATACCCTGTACAGGGTGAGTCAACGATAGAGTAAAGTTCATTATTTCATTGGTTTCAAAGTTATGAGAAAATAGTAAATACAAAAGATGTAAGATTCTTAGGATGCACAATTTAAAATTATTTTAAAGTATACAGGGTTGGCTCAAAAAAGCGTGACGAATAAAACATACATTTTTAAATGAAACACCTATTTTTAAATTTTGTTTTGAATTCCTTTTAAAATACTTCAACTTTTTTATTAATAATAATGCGTACCTAAACCTAATAGTTTTCCAATATTTCAATTTTTCTAAAAAGAAAATAATTTTCACACTTCAAAAAAATTACGATAGCGCCATTATTTTTAAGGTAGATCACTCATATTTGATATTAGCGTTATTCGAAGATGACGTAAAAGACATAGGCTACGGAATTTTAATTAGATGCTACAGGGTGTTCAAAATAAACGAATATATTTGGATCATTTTAAATTGAAAAATCTCGATTTTTTAAATGGCGCACCATATATATTATTATTTTTCTAAAAGATCTACAAAAACCCACAACTTTTATTAAGTATGTCATATACCTATTTTTAATACTTTCCGATTTATTTTAACTTTTCCAATATTTACCCTTCTTTCTGTCTAAGACTATTGCTATAACATTAGTTGGCCATGACAAAATGACATTGTCAAATTTTAACCTGACATCTGAGTAAATAAATTTATAAAATTAAAAAAAAAATAAGTATGGATTTTCCTAAAGCTGAATTAATTGATATGATTTATATACTGGGTGACGCGCAAAGAAATACTTTGTTGGCAGTAAGACTTTACAAGGCGAAGTACCCTAATAGACGTGTACCGACTAGGCAATCTCTTCAATGTTTAATTAATGGAATGGTTTAATGCTAGTGGTAGTATTGAATATGAAAAACGGAAAGTGGTAAACCGGAATGCTACCAATGAGGAAAAAGAATTGGAAATTTTACTTCAAGTTCAAGATAATCCCCAGGTCAGTAGCTAGCTTATGTGATACATCCCAATCTACCGTTAACCGCACCACTAGAAAACACAAATATCATCCCTTCCACATGGAACTACAGACCGCGATTTTGAACAAAGGGTAAACTTCTGCACCGTTATAAATGAAGCAATAGAGGCCGATCCAAATTTTTTGTCTAAAATAATGTTTTCCGATGAAGCTACTTTTCGCAGTAATGGTGCAGTTAATCGTCATAGTTAATCCAGTCTGGGTACGGGAAGTGCAAAACCAAAACCATTGGTCACTTAATGTGTGGTGTGGAATAAAACACTTTAATGTTATTGGACCATATTTTTTTCGCGAAACAGTTAACGGGCCTAGATATTTAAACTTTTTGCAGAATAATTTACCTCAACTTCTTCAAGAATTTGATAACATTGAGATCCAACAAATGTGGTTTCAGCAAGATGGAGCTCCTCCGCATTACCATCGAGAAGTTCGAGAATTTTAAATAATCATTACCCACAGAAATGGATCGGTAGAGGTGGATTCATTGGATGGCCCCCTCGATCATGTGACTTAACACCACTAGATTTCTTTTTGTGGGGATATGTTAAAGATCGTGTTTATGTGAATCCCCTACAACAACAGAAGATATGGAAATAGGATTCGGGACTCGTGCAGGAGAATAACACCGTTTATGCTAAGGAACGTCCAAGAAAATATACGAAAAGACTAAACATGTGTATCCAAGTAGAAGGGCATATTTTTGAACATTTATTGCGCCATAATAATAATTAAAAATAAGTTAATTTGTAGTAATAGGTATTTATTATTATTTACTTTTTCTGTGATTTAAAATTTAAAAATGGCCAACTAATGTTATAAATAGTTTTAGACAGAAAGAAGGGGTAAATATTGGAAAAGTTAAAATAAATCAAAAGTATTAAAAAGGGTATATGACATACTTAATAAAAGTTGTGGGTTTTTGTAAGATCTTTCAGAAAAAATAATAATATATATGGTGCGCTATTTAAAAAAATCGAGATTTTCAATTTAAAATGATCAAATATATTCGTTTATTTTGAAACCCAGCATCTAATTAAAATTCCGTTGCATATATCTTTTTTACGTCATCTTCGAGTAACGCTAATATCAAATATAGAGTGATCTACCTTCAAAAAATAATGGAGATATCGTAATTTTTTGAATGTAAAAATTATTTTCTTTTAGAAAAATTGAAATATTGGAAAAACTATTAGGTTTAGGTATGCATTATTATTAATAAAAAAGTTGAAGAATTTTAAAAGGAATTCAAAACAAAAAATTTAAAAAAGGGTGTTTCATTTAAAAAAATGTATGTTTTATTCGTCACCTTTTTTGAGCCACCCTGTATCTTTAAAATAATTTTAAATTATCCTAAGAATCTTTACATCATTTGTATTTACTATTTTCTCATATCTTTTGAAATCAATGAAATAATGAACTTTACTCTATCGTTGACTCACCCTGTATATATTAATCTTAAAAGAACGCATATTTAATTCTTATTTTAAAAATTTTAAAATAATATTAGTGGAAAGAAAAAAAACAAGAAATGGCCCAAAATTTATATTTCGTTATTTCAGCCAAGATTATAAACTTATAGTAAAGAAAACAAGGAAAGTGAAGAAATACGCCTGTTAGTATTTGTCGGGGCTCATAATCAGGTAAGAATGGTATATCTTGTGATAGCTTTTTATAGCAGTAGCTCAATTTTCATTGAGGTGAAAATTTTTTTAGGCGTTTTAGCACTTTTTGTGGGTATTAAACAAGACTGAACCGTTGAACTCGATGTTACGCTTATGATGCAGTCGAAATAATAAAGCCTGGTACAAAAATATGAGCAAATACATTGTGTATTTTTTTTTATGAATCGATTCTTTAATTGTCTTTATTTGAGATTTAAGTAAAAGGTTAAAAGGGTGTCTCGTCTTGGTAAAGTTTTCATTTCTGTCTTGTTATTTTCAGCACAAACCGTAATTTTATTTTCTTACATCACTTTAAAATTTTAAAAACAAAAACTAACCCTTGTCAGAGAAATAGAAACTGAAACTAAATTTTTAAAATCTAAGTCTAAAAATTTTAAAATCCAATAAAATATGGTGTTTGTATTACCCACTGACCTCAATATGGACCGGTAAAAGGTATCAGATGCGCGGTTCAAAAGTGAGATTTTATGGGCGAAAAAATGTGTCCGTGCGCCGTGGCTCTAGTCATCTCTTAGGGTCCTAAATCATGCGCAGAACGGACTAGCAGATCGATTTTATTCACAAATTCGTCGCCGGCCAGTGCCGTACTTCGTCAATTGATGACTTAAACAAAATATATGTTACACTGGTTAAAAAAAAACATGGTTACTGGTTTTTGAACCAGTGAAACACATTGGTTTGTTTAGATGTTGTTCTTAATCAAAAATAAACATATTATCCATTGTCAGCTCCTTAAATTCCACTAGTTCTTCTGAATGTTACAGCTATGGAAAGCCACAAATTTTTGTACTGGTTCACAACTGATGAGTTGTAGTTAATAATAATAAAAAATGGCGACTACGACTGAACATGACTCTTGTGGCTTATCTAAGAATTAACTTTTTGTTTCATCTATGTAACAAAATCAAAATTGAAAAAAAATCACTATAATTATTTATTTCGGATTAAAAATATCTGAACAAAAAATGTATTGCATTAATCTAAAAAGTCAGTAATTATGATTACAACATAAAACATATTCTCTTGGAGCATATACCTACTAGAGGCACTCTTGCCGCTTGGAAAACGATCATTTGTGCAAGAAAGAAAAATTAGCGGTATGACCTTTTTCTCCCTCCAACGTGATCATTGGTCGGTGAAAAGAATATATATACCCCGCTCTGCGTGCTGATTTGTCGGTCTCTCCGCATCGATCTATCGGCACTATGGTTGGAGCCACGGAGAAAGGTTTATCCTATGATTCTTTTTCTCTTTCGCACTGCCAAACGGCAAGGCTGCCTCTAGTAAATAAATACTCGTTTTGTATAAATACATTTAAGATGTTTAGAATATCCTTTTATCGCTATCGAAAACATAAGTGTAAGCAGGAAAAGAGTTAACGTTATTTGTATAAACATTTTTTTACCCTTTTGTTTATAAGTCTGTTCCAATCTCGCAAAAAACCGTTTATTGCATCCCTTTACTGATCCCCAAGCAAAGCAAAACCCTTTAAAGCGTTCAAACTCCGTCGTTTTTGAACTGACATAACACTTGTAAAGTCGACAATCACGCGTTTAATAAATTCTAACAGTTTTCAAACCATTTTAAGGCGGTACAAAAACTGGGTCTTGAAATTAACCCTATATTTTATTAGCCCCTATTTTTTCTATTTATATTTTGCAATATTAATTTTGTTAACTCATGGTTTATATTACTACCTAGCATAATTTATATATGTATAGAAACGCAAAATAAAAGAATTTAGTATCTAAATATATAAAAAATACATTATATAAATATAAATTTATTAATGACATACAAATTTCTAATTTCGGAACTGGTCCTGCTTTTTAAATACGCATGCTTAATGACACTAGCCTTTGTTTAGTGCGCGAGGTCGTAAACTTGCCATCAATGCGATTAGTCATTATATAGCTAAAGTTAGGTTATCTATCGTATTACCCAATATTTGCACCCTGGTAATGATCTAACGATAATCGCTGTTTTCATAAAAAAATATTTGGTCTCCTATACCCTATAAAAGTGTCTATACACCTTGTACTTTTCACTTTTCCTACTCTTTTATGTTTAGATTGTCACACAGTAGAATTGCAACCTACAAGGTTTCTTCCTCACCCCAAAATCCTTATTTTTTTAAATCCTGCATTAATTGTTTGGATTTTACTACTCTTATGACACACAATATATTAATTTACATAATGTATTTTTTATATTATCTATTATATTTTAATATATACAGGGTAATTCATGAGGAAATGACAATACTTCAGGTACGTAGTCAGGGTTCAAAAATAAACATAAAAGTCTATACAAATATGGGTCCGGAAGGCCTTTATTTCCGAAATACAGGGTGTTAAAATTTTTATTTAATGTTTCTATTTTTTAAATAAAATCTATAATAATGTAAATATTGGAGTAAAAATTGGTATTCTGGGGTTTTTTGGTGTGACGGATTCGAACCTAATCTTAGTACGGCTCTTACTTGTAAGGGGTGCCACCTACACGTCTTTTTACTATTTTAAACAATAACAACTTTTTGGCCGGCCCTGTATTACATGTTTAGGTAAATTAAATAATTGTTTTGTAAATTTTACATCGAAAAGGTATACCTGTTAAAAGTTGATATAAGCAACCGTTTTTGAGATATTTGGATTTAAAAAAATTACGACGCATTTGATTTATCATAGCAAAATTATATAAAAATAAAATAAAATGTATAATTAAACAATATGTATTTTAATTTTCAATAATATTATTGTTCTTAAATTATGTTCAGCAAAACGTAAAAAAAAACAAAATATAGATAAAAACTTTACCACCCTGTATTTCGGAAACGATGGACTTGCGGCCAATATTTGTATAGACTTTTATGTTTATTTTTGGACCCTGACTACGTACCTGAAGTATTGACATTTTCTCATGAATCACCCTGTATAGTATTTTGGTTTTTTTTTAATACTATTTTAATTCTTTGGTATATAAAACTAATTTTCGACGCATTCCTGTATATTTTTTGTAAATTTAAGAAAAACATACTTACATTGCTACCAAGGGGGATATCTTGTATATCTATGTATCAAATTAGTTCTCACTTCCTCTTTTCTTTATAAGTAATTTTCAAAGGATCTTAATATAAAATCTAAACGACAATAAATAAATAGTATTATTTACCTTAAAAAAAGCACAGGTCTCAGTATTAATATATTCCTCATAAAGTAAATATTATAACCGAGCGCTTTTGGCTACACAGCTATTTTCAATGCTATTTGTCAAACAAGAAGTTTCGACAGAATGTTTTGTGTATGTTTAAACATCTTATATAAACTTAGTTTCAGGACCAAAAAACATTAACCTTAATAATTTGCAATCAAATAACATTTTAAATGTAATTTGCTTGCAATATTCCAAGACTAGTTAAAATTTTTAAGCGTTGGGCACCATTATACCTGTTATAGTCTAAGATCCCACTGCTTGATTCTGCAGGTATCTGTTTTTTTGATACAACCAATTTTAAATGAATGTTAAGGAAGTGTGCAATGGATTAGGGATAGGTTGCCCATAAAAAATTAGCCGCAATTATCTGTAATTAATTTTAGTATGATTAATTCGCTAAAGTAACTTTCAACTATATGTTTTTTTTTAATGAATTTTACGACAATTGAAAGATAATAATGTCACAAATTGAAAAAGAAATGGTTGCCAGCTCTTAGTCAGCCGCAGCGTTAGGGTTGCCAGCTGTAGCCATTTATATCAGTGTTAATTGTTTACACTTACCTGTTTTTTTTAATTTTTAATACAAAATTAAAGTTTTATATATACTAATTACAAAAATTCATGGTTGCCAGTTGAAAAATGGCCGCAAACAGAGGTTGCCATGATTTCAATGAACGATTCTCGCTCCAGGTAAGTAGAAACACAAGAGAGAAGATGCACGCATTGTTATTTACTGTAAACAAGGTAAAAAGATGGCAGCTATGACCCTTATACCATAACGACAGTTTACGTATAGTATACTAGTGATGGGCATAATCGGATTATTTTAAGAATCGAATTATTGAATTATGAATGATTTTAATAATCGGATTATTTGATAATTCAAATTATATAATTATTTTATTTTTTTAATCGTTAGAATTTTAAATTCTTGATTTCTAAATGAATATGTAACTCGATTCCGATGTAACTAAAAACAAACACTAAATATTATATACAGTTTGTCAAAAAAGTCCGGGAAATAAATAAGAAAAATTGGAGATATGTATAATTATATCATTTGCATTTAGAATAGGTACAATCTTTAATACATAATTCTATCCATGAACATTGAATGAATAAATAAAAAAAATTCGATTTTCTTTAAAGACAACTTTTCAAGTAAAAAATACAAGTAAAAGAAAATATTGGTTTTTTCCCAGCAAAAAAATAGTCATCATGCTCTAAAATTTAAGTTTTATAAAAAATAATAAAACTACATCGACACTACATTATACTTTTGATTACAGCACATAACAATGCGTGCATCTTCTCTCTTGCGCTTCCACTTACCTGGAGCGAGAATCGTTCATTGAAACATGACAACCTCTGTTTGCGGCCATTTTCCAACTGGCAACTATGGATTTTTGTAATTAGTATATATAAAACTTTAATTTTGTATTAAAAATTAAAAAAAACAGTTAAGTGTAAACAATTAACACTGATATACCTGTTTACAGCTGGCAACCCTAACGCTGAGGCTGACTGAGAGCTGGCAACCACATCTTTTTCAATTTGTGACATTATTATCTTCAAATGTCGTAAAATTCATTAAAAAACATATGGTTGCAAGTTATGTTAGCGAATTAATGATACTAAAATTAATTACAGATAATTGCGGCTAATTTTTTATAGGCAACCTATCCCTAATCCATTGCATACTTCCTTAACATTCATTTAAAATTGGTTGTTATAAAAAAACAGATACCTGCAGAATCATGCAGTGGGATCCTGTACTATTAGGTTTTTTCTTATTTTTTTTTTTATAATTTAGATGGACGCCTTATTGGCATACCCTATACAACTTTGCTTTATTTAACCTACTTTGTAATTGTTACAGATCTTTTATACTTACACTGTTTTTTAAACAGGACTTTAATTCCTTAAATAATAAATTCTAAAAATAAACTTTAATTTTCTAGTTTTAAATTTATAAAGCCCAGCACAAGATTTCTTATATATGAAAAAAAAAACATATTCAGTTTTCGGCATTTTTAAATAAGTACGGATTTTCTTTCTGAAAAAGAGAGAAACAGCTCTTCATACACCGGCATAAGCAATATGATAGAAGTGATAAAAAAGTTAAGAACCCTAAAAAACTCCATGACTGTTTGGATTTTATATTACGACCCTCCATGGAACGGGTCAGACAAATATATAAAAATGTCCCAAGGGTGTCACTTGATACACAAAAATAAGATATATTTCTTTTGATATCAACTTTGTGTGTTTTAGTAAAAGACGGCAAATCATACATCTATATATTATGTTTATACTTGGATTTGTAAAGTTTTTAGTTACGCTAGTAAAATATTTACAAAATAAATTAATAAAAAAATGCGACAAATGGTATTCCTAATGAACACTTTAAAACTTAATTGCGTTAGATATATACAGGGTTACTTAAACATCTGTTAGCACTTATTAACTACAACCCACCAAGAAAATTTTGTGATTTAATTTTTTTTCAACATGCTGTTTAAATATTTTTACTTTTAATTACTGGTCAATATCAATATAATATTTATTTTATTTTTTTACGTTTTTAAAATAGTGAGTTTTTTGTCACATTGTCCCTATAGTATTATAATTGTATTAGTTTTAAAAGTATTTTTTAGATAGATCTGCTAGTTTCTAAAGAATAATCGAGTGTGCATGGACTAATCCGTACCGTGAGATCCGCATAAAAGTGATTTCTTTTAGCAAATATCCCAAACTACATTTGTAAACAATATACTTTGGCATTTTTGACATTTGTTTTAATAAAAAATGCGTTTCTATTTTTTATTGGCGCGTTTACTGGGCAATTCAAAAGACAAATGCCATCACCTAATGGCATATTCCTTAGTCAAAAATAAGACACAACGGCCTCAATTTTAGGATAAACACATACTTTTTAAACATTATTTTTTATAACTTATTGGTACTAATATTATTATTTTTCTTGAATTTAATAGTAATTTAATAGTAATTTTGTTTTTACGTCAAAACAAAAATAGTTTAAAATTGAAATATCTCAAAAGTTGCTAAGTTTATTAAGTTAATTCAAGAGTTCTTTTTTATGTAAAACTAAGCAAAAAAGAATAAAAATGTCCGAAGCTACACCAGGAGACTTCAGTAGTAACAAAAGTTTTAAAGGTGTGGGTTGTTCATCGCTCTAACTATACCAGTTAAATTTAAACTGTACTTTAAAAAAATCAATTTTTTGTTGTCCTACTTTTTCGGACTACTCTGTATATACGAAAGTACTTTCCCGAAATACAGTCGTATGCACAGTATTGGTCAATTGGTCGGTGGTCGTTTAAACAAAATATCCAACTTAATTGGTAGGGAGCTATGAACTATTTATTCTACGATGATAAAGATCGTTTATATAAAAAAATAAATGTAAATCTTTTATTTGCTTTAATGCAGCCAAACCATGCCATCTATAGTAAAGTCAAAAAAATTGCAGCCAGTACAATTTCTCATCTTATATCTGTATTTTGTATCAGCAATGCTGGCTTCCATCAGTCTAAAAATAATATATTTATTTGTTATTTATTAAACTCAAAATAACTAAATTAGAAATAATGCTTTATGCACGATAAACCAGCTGTAAAATTATTTAAATGAAAATTTTATTAAATTGTACCGGAACCGACATATGCGCATAGCTAAAATTTACATCATTATTATTTAAACCTGTCGGCCCGTTATTTAATTAATTATTTAAAAACACTGCTGATTAAATTTTGAGGAAATAACTGTATTATGTTGATACAATTAAAATTCACTATGTAAATATACTTAATGCCTATTAAAAGCAAACTTTATCGTTAAAATATATCCAGAAAAATAGTATTTATTATTAAGCAAAAATGTTTTTAGATAATATTTTATAATTATACATGTAATATAGAAATTACTATTAGTAAATGCAAAAAGAATAAGAATCCATCTCACAAAGATTGTTTTATGGTTAATTTGCATAAAAAATGGACCGAAATAATTCTGTTTCCAGATCCTAACCAAGAAATAATATACCTAACAACAAAATAACTATTTTACATAATAAATTGGCTTAAGCCAACCATCTATGATCTGATGGATTGTAAAAGCTAATGAACTTGCATAGTTATATGCGGTTAACATTTTCATTAATTGTACAGCGGAATAATAACTAAAAACGGTCCAAATTTGATACAATATTTTATGCAATGAGCGGCGGTAGTCTTTTTGATAATGAGAAAATACTAAATTATGTTGATAAAATTAAAATTCACTATGTAAATATACTTAATGCCTATTAAAAGCAAACTTTATCGCCAAAATATATCCAGTAAAATAGTATTTTTTATTATACAAAAATGTTTTTAGATAATATTTCATAATTATACATGTAATATAAAAATTACTATTAGTAAATACAAAAAGAATAAGAATCCATCTCACAAAGATTGTTTTATGGTCAATTTGCATAAAAAATGGACTGAACTAATTCTCTTTCCAGATCCTAACCAAAAAATAATATACCTAACAACAAAATAACTATTTTACATAATAAATTGGCTTAAGCCAACCATCTATGATCTGATGGATTGTAAAAGCTTATGAACTTGCATGATTATATGCGGTTCACATTTTCATTAATTGTACAGCGGAATAATAACTAAAAACGGTCCAAATTTGATACAATATTTTATGCAATGAGCGGCGGTAGTCTTTTTGATAATGAGAAAATACTAAATTATGTTGATAAAATTAAAATTCACTATGTAAATATACTTAATGCCTATTAAAAGCAAACTTTATCGTCAAAATATATCCAGAAAAATAGTATTTATTAATATACAAAAATGTTTTTAGATAATATTTTATAATGATACATGTAATATAAAAATTACCATTAGTAAATACAAAAAGAATAAGAATCCATCTCACAAAGATTGTTTTATGGTCAATTTGCATAAAAAATGGACTAAATTAATTTTGTTTCCAGATCCTAACCAAGAAATAATATACCTAACAACAAAATTACTATTTTACATAATAAATTGGCTTAAGCCAACCATCTATGATCTGATGGATTGTAAAAGCTAATGAACTTGCATAGTTATATGCGGTTAACATTTTCATTAATTGTACAGCGGAATAATAACTAAAAACGGTTCAAATTTGATACAATATCTTATGCAATGACCCCGGTAGTCTTTTTGATAATGAAAAAATACTAAATTATGTTAATAAAATTAAAATTCACTATGTAAATATACTTAATGCCTATTAAAAGCAAACTTTATCGCCAAAATATATCCAGTAAAATAGTATTTATTATTATACAAAAATCTTTTTAGATAATATTTCATAATTATACATGTAATATAAAAATTACCATTAGTAAATACAAAAAGAATAAGAATCCATCTCACAAATATTGTTTTATGATCAATTTGCATAAAAAATGGACTCAACTAATTCTGTTTCCAGATCCTAACCAAGAAATAATATACGTAACAATAAAATAACTATTTTACATAATAAATTGGCTTAGGCCAACCATTTATGGTCTGATGGATTGTAAAAGCTAATGAACTTGCATAGTTATATGTGGTTAACATTTTCATTAATTGTACAGAGAAATAATAACTAAAAACGGTCCAAATTTGATACATTATTTTATATAGTGAGCGGTGGTATCCTTTTTGATAATGAGAAAACACTAAATTTTAAAATGACAACGTTAATTAACAACTAACTGGTATTTTTGTTGTTGTTTATAAATATGAAGCAATAATAAAGTAACAATTTAAAAAAATATATAAGCATCTAACTCGCCAACGGTATTATCGAAAAATCTTTAGTTTTTACCATGGACGTAAATTTGCATGCGCTTCAATAAACTATAATAATTTTTTTTTCAAAATATATATTTTTAAAATAACCTTAAAACTATTAATTGCAAATAAAAAGTTGTTAAACAAAATCTTTAGAAATACTTTTTTTTTCAAAAAATAAACTTACTGTGTAACGTAAAAGTAGCCTGGAAATTAGGTTGTAATTTATACGTATGGACATCAATCTTCGGGAAAAATTTTCGACCAAGTTTTTCTTTTGAATGTAATAAGGGAAAAAATACGTATTTAATAATGTTAAATATAATCAAAAACTAACAGAAAACCTATTAAACCCTTAAGATGTTAATTTATAAATTAAAAATATCACTGGAAGTATTTACTTGTTTGAAAGGTTTATCCATATTTGTTTAAGGTCTAGAGAAAATTTGTTTTATTTTTTTGTATTTAATCCTAAATCAAAAAAAAAAAAAAAATCACTGTAAAATTAAATTCTTGCGTTAAAGATCCTCTATAATATTTGATATTATGACAAACATACTATCTTTCGGAACCCCATATTATTATTGTCTAAATAAACTAAATATTTTGAAACAAAGTTAGATAGAAACCGTGTATCTCTATAAAACGCTACACAGGAACTTGTAAATAATATTTTATTTATATGAAGTTTATTAAAATTTGTTAAAGATGTTGCTGCAATTATTTTAAAGCTAACTTGATACTTACAAAATTGCCAACTTATATAAATTTTAGGATTTTGTTGGTTGAAAAAATGAACTACATTTAAAACAACTTTTGCGTAAATTTTTTGGATATATCATGTGTATCAAAACATAAACACGTTTATTATTGTCTAGTTTAACATGAGCCTAACCTTTGTTTTACAAATTTATCGTAATCTTATCCTATTAAAAATTAAAGCAGGGCCGTATTTAAAACATGTAATCTGTGGTAGATATTTTAAACCAAAACGTCGAAAATATTAGAGTTAGTCTTGATCACTTCAAGGGTAATTGTTATAAAAAAGAAGATACCATAAAATTTTTAAATATATGCTAAAACTTTTTTTAAATTAATTTTATAATAAAATAATTATTTTATTTTACTTAAAAAAAATCAATTTAAAAAATTAAACCTTTTTATGTATTTTCATGTTTTTTTTAATATTTTCAGAGCAGACTAGCTCTCCATAAATCTATAAACAAAAGTATAATTTTAAAAAATAATATTAAATATCTTAATTCTGGAAAAAGCAAATAATTTTCTTTTAATTTGATATTCCCAGAAATAAAAAACTTAAAAACTATCATGTGTACATTGTTTTAAAAAAAGCTTTTTTTTTTAAAACAACCGACTTAAAGTTCTGATAGTTTTTAAAATGACAATTGTGGTACCGATCGTAAATAGGCACCTTGAAAACTTTTTTTGGGGTTTTTTTTAATTCTTTAAGGGAAATAGAGGTTGGGAAAATTAGTTTGGGCTATTCGTAAACCCTTTTTTTTCTAATAACATTTAATTGTTTTAATAAATGCTTATTTATAAAAAAAGCCCAAATTTTTTTTTGTGTAAATTTTATTGTTTCAATCCATTTTTACTATTATCTCAAATTTTTAACGAAATTTTAAAATTTTTTCAGTTAAGTTCAGTCATTTCGACAAAAATTTTAAATTTCTACAGTTTTTTTTCTAATCCATTAAATAACGCTTCAAATTTTGAATAATAATGATGTAAATTTCAACTATAAAACATGCTGGTTTTGGTTAAATTTATTAAAAAAATTTTTTTAAATTATTTTACAGTTTGTTTTTTGTGCCTTATGCTTTGTTTCCAATTTAATTTAAAACCCCAAAAAAATATTTTTAATAAATAAAAAATTTAGAGGTAAATCATGTATATAACTAAAAAATATATGAAATCAAAAAATTAAAATAAAATTTATTTAAATTTTTTTTTTTTTGTTAAAGACCTCTGCCATTAAATAAAAAAAGAATCTGGGGAAATAATTTCGGCAATAAGAAAAAAGGTTTTTAAATTTTAACTTATAAAGTACGTTCTGGCTGTTTTAAAATTCTTTTGTACCTTTTTTTTTTAAATATTACCTTTTTTCATCACTAATTAGAATGCGCAGGTCTTGGAAGGTATGCATAATTCTAAGTCTGGATTTTTTTTTAAAAAAGTGTACAGTATATGAATTAAAAAAATTAATTAAATAATTTTAGGTCAACGCACCCAAAAGTAACCTAATAATTATGTTTATATTTTTTTTTCCTTTCTTTGTTTTTGGGTGGTCCTTTTTTTCCCATAAGCAGAAGCTTCCTGTTTTTTTCCCAAAAAATTTTATTTAATTTTATCTGAAAACTTTGTGGTTAATATTTTAGACCCAAAATGAAATATAACCTTCCGCTAGTAAAGTTTTGGAAAAAAGGGAAAATTTTCAAATGATAATTTTTTTTTTTTTTTTTAAAATTTAAATTTTTTTTATAAATATTAATAACAGTCGCCTTGCTATCTTTTCAAC
>JAHBCN010013762.1:0-23761 GCA_019359885.1 Listronotus oregonensis
TATTGAATACTTTTAAAGTTGCTGATTTGTCGAACAATTTATATTTATCTAACAAAACATTAAAACCTTCCTGTCTCATATGGGATCAGGTAGTTACTTTTTTTTTGTCCCATAAAAAGGCATATCTCGAAATGTGTCGATATATCGGTCCACATTTTTTTTTCCCCAACTTTATGTTTTTAAATTATTGTATTTGACTAATCCATTTTTTCCCACCAAAAAAATAAAACGTAAAAGAACAAAAGGGATAAAACCCTCATTTAATTATTAAAATCAAATCGTCTCCAACTGTCCCACCCCAACAAAAATTTCCCGGGGGGGTATTAGGGAGGATAGCAAAACGATTGGATCGACTAAACCCCTTAGCCGAAAAATGGAAGTCGTTAAAAAATTTAAACGATTGCAACACACACGAGACAATCCGCAGGGTTCCTGCAGATTCTATCTTGTAAATTGGTATGTGAGTAGCCGCCTTTACGCCTCCCGAAGGCAATCTAGGGTTATTTTCCCTTAATTCCCTTTTTTAAATGTGATGTGTGAAAAGGCAAACGGGGAAATTGGGCTTTTTTGGGGTGGTTCGTACGTAACCAACGAACCCCGGAGTAGTGTTCTTGGTAATTCCGAGTACGACAAAATGAAATGTGGAAAAAAAAGAAAACAAAAATATTTTTTTAAAATTTTTCCCGGAACAAAAAAGGACATCGATTTAACACATTTCAAAAAAACATTGAAAACATGCTTACTTTACGTGCGGGAGTTAAAAAGAAGGTGAGTACTTATTTTTGTTTTATTTTTAAGTATGTAAAAGGTGTACCCAAAAGAGTGAACGCGGTTGATATCTGAAGAACTATTTAATGTTTTTTTTCGCAAATTTGCATGTGGGGGTTTTTAACAGTGCTCTCTTTATCTCAAATTTTAAGATGGTACCCCCGGTTATACCGGGACTTAAATGTGAACTGGCAAAAATGGAACACCCTTGCATTTTTAAAATTCTATGTAGAATTTAAAGGTTACTTTGTGTAACATTTCCTATATTAAAAATTAATATTTTCCAAAATTTTAAATTTACATTTATTTTTTAGGAAAATCTTCCAAACATACGGGAACAGGCAGCGACGATGTGTACAACCCCCACTATGGTACTATAACCTTTTTTGATTTTCTTGAAGAGCCCCAACCATCTTACAGAGGTAAAGATGCCTTGGATTATGCAAAAAAGGGTTAGTAAAAATTTAATATAATAATTTTATTATAATTTTTGTTATTATAATGTTTTAAATTATACGTAATCTTTGATATAAAAAAGGTAATTATAAAAAAATTTTTGTAACATGTCTTCTCGGAAAGGAACACTATCTTGTTCATTGAAATATGCCATGAATTTATTTCGAACAACATTGCCTTCATCGTTGCGCTGTTTCTCATTACTTTGCGCAAGTGGCACTAAGGGAAAAGGTTTTCTGCCCGCCATTCACCTGGTAAAAATTAGATTATTTATATTATCAGCGTCTACACATAAATGGGTTAAATTAGGTATTTAATTTCGTCCTCAAAAAGTTATGTAAAGCACAGCATGCTAGTACAATAGCATTAACGTGTTAAATGTTTACACCTTTTTTCCGGTGAAAAACCCAAAAAATGCCAGTATACCGATCGCATTTTCCAATACCCTTCTTGCTCCAGGTAACCAAATATAAGTTAAAATTTTTTTTTGGGGGGTTTTTTTATATTCTTAAATGAGGGGGGTTTTTTATAACATGAACGTTGGGGCGAAAGCGCTGTCACCTACAGTGTATAGCACATTAATATTTGTATGTGGTAATGTCACCCTTTTGGGGGTAGCTTTAACGGGTCTGCCATTAGTTTTTTATAAAATGGATATGTTGTATTACACCACCATCAGACACCTTTCGTTAATGCCAGTGTGCACATACATAGATATTAAATTTTCCCTTAACAATTGCAAAAATATTACACTGAAAAAACCTTTATAATTATAAAAACAAAACTCACTAAAAGGTGGCTTTTTTATAGCCACGTGTTTACCAATTTTCCCCAATACAGTGATTAAAGTTCCATTTTTGCTGTATTCTTCCATTCAACTTCTGAAATTCGTTACTTCAGATTTCCGAAAATTCGGACTCCCAATGAACCATCTGCTAGTCAATCAATCGATGAACATGCAAAAAAAGGGACTCAGAGTTTGGAGTAAATTTTATCTATTTGTCAAGCCATCAACAAAAAACGTTCAAACATGCAACAGGACGCAAGTACCACAAGGAAGAGGCAAAAAAGTATACAAAATAAAGAAAAAGCCTTTATTGATACTGCCCAACAACTTCCGATATCTTCAAACGATTGACAAATGGGACTAAGCATTGCTTCAATTACAGAATTTAAGCAAACATCAGCAAACTTTTGTTCAAGCCATATCAGACCATTACCATGGTAAACTTAAAAAACACAACAATTATCCTGAGAAGTATCCTGATCTGTGACAGGCTAGAGACAGACATAATACCTACAACAACCAACTACAACCGGCCCTATAGTGTAGTCTACCCACAAAGGGGAGGACTGGGTCAACGACCGACCTGTGACATCTGTTGGTACACTGATGGTGATATATGGACAGAGGCCGATGGCAGAGCTTTCCTTCTGGACACTCTCGCAACCATATTTCAAGCGGAGGGCCTTTGCTGTTGAGATGTATGCTAAGGGCTGCGCTGGTTGATCGGCACGCTGCACACGTAGGACAGTTAAAATATTACCGATAGTCAAGCAGCTCAAGGCTCTAAATCCAACCAGTGCAATTTGAAAACCGTCTAAAATTGCAAGGATCGCTGACCAAACTGGGTCAAAATAACAAGGTTACATTACTATGGATACCTGGACATACCGGCTAGAGGGTAGCGAAATCTGCAGACCTAATTGCCAAGGGCGGGGCAAATTCACTGGGGCCGGAACCGGTCATCGGTATATCTTATAGAATGTCCAAGCAGTTTATATCAGCTTTGACACAAAAAGAAACATTTTCAGTTTTGGCATGGATCGGATTCTCTCAGACATTTAGAGCCCCTTATAGGCCCACCGAATCAACCAAGTACAGGGTGTCCGGTTATAAATGTAACCCCATTAACTTTTTTATTTGACATTTAAGAAAGACGAATTTAGTATAAAAGTTTAACTGTTTCAAAATTAAAAAACTTCTTTATCTAAACAGAAGTATTTATTTTTTATTTGAGATTTACATTTCCCTTGAAATTCTAAACATATTTTTATGTAGCATACCCTATGTCTACTTAATGGTTACATCGCAAAATACAAAAAACTTTATCATTATTACTATCATGTTATATCGCAAATTTTTAAATTTTATTTTAGCAAGTAGCCATGAAGTTTGACATTCCGTCAAATGACTCTCTTTCACTTTAAAACTTAATTTTAATTAGTTATTTGGTAAAATATTACTTTACTATGGTTATTCTGAGCAAAGAAAAGACATTTAAAAATTTTTTTTAAGAGAAATTTATAATCAAGGTCTCAAGGGAATATGGCGGAGAAATGCGTTGTTCCGACTGCACAGATTTAAAGAGTCCATGACCAAGTGGAAAAACCACATCTTTTAAAGGGAAAAAAGAGAAAAATTTCCCTTTTAGAGACGAGGATTGTGCAAATATTTAAATATCCTTTTATACTTCAAGGTCCTATAACAATGTTTGGACTTAAACCTATATTGTATTAAGGCTCCATTTCCTGGCGGCCTTTTTTAAAAACTTAACATTTTACCATGAAAACAAGTTCTTAGTTGGGTACCAAACACTTGAGTAAAAACAAGAGGACTTACCCGAGATTTGAAAGAGTATTCAAGGAAGATCTAACGACCAAGTACGGGTATTTTTTCGTCCGTTTTATTCATAAATTGTTGGTTTTATAATTCTAAAACACGGAATTTTGTACAATTCAATCGTCAATACAAAACAGCGCGATTCTTGCGACTGACGCACAAAATAAGAAATTTCAGTACAGGAACCTAACTTCCAATCTCTTTAAATGTGATTTTTCCAAAAATACCACTAAACTTTGTTTTTGTTGATATATTTGGTACCTAAAGTACCGAAACACGAAAAACAACATTTTGTGCTTATGTCAAATTTCTCCTCCGCTCGTAACGGATCATACCGAATCGGGAAGTATATCCGTCTCTTTTGCTTATCTAGTAGGGAAGCATATGTACGTACTACTCTGAGCGGTTGAGCAGACGATTTCAGTTATTTGAATATTCACGCCCTTAGGTTCCAGCCTTCTCTCGCCAGAGGGCGGTGTCATTCATAATTTTCATTCATGATTACGCGTGCTCAGGGTCGGACTTAGGCTTATAAAATAGCGCAAAAATATTTTGTAAGGTAAAATAGTTTTAAAATTGCGTTCAAAAAAACAAAAAATATTTTAAATAAAGGTTAAAACTATTTACGTTCTAACTTTTGCAGCTATTTTATTCATCGCTTCGTCTTTTGCTGCTAGATGAGGCCCATTAAATACGTTCCTATTACTAATAGTGTGTCTAATACGATTTTAAATATTCAAAATTTAGATACAGCTTTACAGTAATTAAATTCAGCTTCAAGAGAAAAAATGTTCTGAAAGTTTTAAGCTCCAAATTTAAAACACTTTTTTGATAAAGTAATTTAATTTAGTCTATTATATATTTGGCAATTTTTTTTTTTCTTACCGGGCCAAGGCCGATTTTTTATTGAAATTTTGTATACTAGGTTTTTTGGGGCGAAGTCAAATTTTGTCGGACAATTTTATTTTTTAAGTTATAACGCCCCACTCGGACCTAACCTTAAAACTGCTACAAACTTTCCTAAAATTCCCTCTTTCTTAAAACTGATTCTAGCTAAAATGGAAGATTCTTAGAATGCACTTATTATTTTTTATAAGGTAAATTTAATTTCATCTTCATTTAACAAATATTTTTAACAAAAAAACACAACAAAAATATTTTTTACTTTTATAAATGTAAACAAAATTATCTAGATATTTTAGACAGTTTTATTTGGTACGCCAGCGACACGCGAAACAATTGAATGGCCTAGTTTTTAAATTTAAGTTATTTTTATTTTCGCGATTTAGAAATTTAAAAAATAACATTCAATTGTTTCGCAGGTCCCTGGCGTACCAACATAAAACTGTCTAAAATCCTAGACAATTTTGTTGACATTTATAAAAGTAAAAATAATATTTGAAAGTATTTGTTTTACTTTTATTTTATTTAAAAATATTTGTTAAATGAAATGAAATTAAATTTATCTTACAAAATAAGTGTATTTCCATCAAATCTTCCATTTTGGCTGTAATCGTTTTAGCAGAGCAATTTTAGAAAAGTTTGTGCATTTGAGTTCCGTCAAGTGGGGCGTTATCTTAAAACTAAAAGTATTCGACACTCTAACTTGACTTCAGATTCGTGATCAGCGCCCCAAAAGCCCAGTATACAAAATTTCATACAATCAGCCGTGGGCCGGTAATTAAAAATAACCATATATTTTCAACCGTAACCTATTATTTAACTCGTCACCGGTCGCCGTTTAGTTTATTTTATATATTATTTTTACGAAACAAACATTTTAATAGCGTAGCGGAAAATAGCGAAATTTTGTATGACAAAAAGCGGAATTTGTAAAGCAAGCCGCGGCAACACCTTTACTTTCGGTTCTGTCCTAACCTAACCTTTAAAAAGTCAATAGTTTTGCCGAACTTTCGGATAAGGAAAAGTGCTTTTTTGGCAATTTTTTGTAAAAAATAGTTTAAATGTGTCTCGTAGTGTGTACTACCTTAAATGGTGATGGGAAGTGCCGATACGACGAAAAACTAAAAATAATAGACTATGTTGATCCTTATTCCCTGTTATAGCCCTATAACTCTAAATATTAGTGATTTGCCCAATTAAATTACTTAATTTGAAGTAATAACTTTTACACTGGACAACAAATGAAAGCATACAAAAGCTTACAGGCTTATAAAAATTATGAATCTGGTGCCGCACTTGCAATCTTTGTAAAGTAAATCAATGTGGAAGCTTTCCTGGTTCTTGGCAAGGTAAGTTATTTGATAATATTGGAAATATAACTCCTTAAAACTCTTGTGGTTAAACTTTCCTGAAATTTTACACATGTTTTACACAAACTTTTATATATTTACTAGTTATTAATTCGGAATAGTGGAAACACCTAGAAAAACCCCGATTTTTTAAATAAAACTTTCCTTATTCTTCATTTTTGAGGTGTAGAACAGGAGTTTTAAGTAATTTTTTAAGAATATTTAGTAGATTTTCAAAAAAACAATAGTTTGCTTATAAATTGGATTTTTCAAGTACTAATTTCAATTTTGTGTTGTCCACTTAAATTCTTTCCTCATGACATAAGTACTGGAACACATTTAGGGCGAATTTACAAAAACCTAACTTCACTAATCTGTGTTGTGTATTTCCCCCTAAGATCTGTCTTTTAAATCATTCCGAATAATTATAAAATATTTGGGAAAAAATTATCATTTTATATTAGACCGCTGCCTTATGTTTATAAGTAATTATTGTATAATTTTTGAAACATTCATGTAATTTGCTTTTTTTTAAATATAGTAATATTAAAATTAGGTAATATTATGTCTTTGTTTCAGGCTGGGCACTCCGGAAAACTACGGAAAAGCCATTTAAAGTATGGATCAAAATTTTAAATGAGGGAAAGTGTATCAAGTGCACACTGCACTTATATAACTGATTTGGGAGAAGTTTGTTCTCATGTTGCCTCCATATTATTCTATTCTCTGACTCGTCCCAATACCGTAAATAAAAACCAGATGATGGACGTCCGATGCTGAAATGTGATAATTTTGATTGTGGAATTCAGTGGTATCACTGTAAATGTTTGGCCAATTTAATTTTAATTTAGTTTAATTGATATTTGTAAATCATTTTAAATAAAAAAAATATGACAAATATATGTACATATTTTGTACTGTAAAATATGGTATTTAGTTTTATTTACTCCTTTTTAGTACCTTATATTTTAATAAAATTTAAAAAGCATAATTATAATATTAATCCACCATTTTTTAAGTCATTACATTCAAACCCTATCAAGGTCCTTTTTATAAACGCATATTTACCAACAGCTATGACTAGAATTGTCAGCTTGAGCACGAGAAACTACGTGAGGGTAGTGACAGAACTAAAACTATTACTTTACAATGTATAAAACGTAGCATAATTAAAAATACATTGGTAAATTTTAACGAATTTTCTAACAATAAGGATTCGATGTGTTAGGCATTTCTTTTGAGCAGGATCTTAGCGGGCATATGCAAATTTCTTCTGTAGTCACTTCGGCTTAAAAAATGGGTTTTCTCTTTAGAGCTCAAAATACTTTTCCTTACATATTTTGTATACCTCTATGTTTCGCAAATAAGACCCAACCTCAAATATAGTTTCCACATTTGGGGAGCGCTCCGCCTTCAACACTGCTTATCCTTGATGCGATCCAATGGATCGACTTATCGCAACCCGATTCTCGCATCAAGCCTTTGATCGCTTACTCATCAACGAGCGGTTGGTGAATTATCCCTGTTCTACAGCTGCTATTGTCCTAAATTGAATGTACCCACGAGAACGACTAGAGGTTTGTCACATATGCATCATTTTACTGTCCTACTCCAAAAGCCCAGAACCTGTGTCCGCTCGTTTATACCCCGAGTGTCGAGATTGTGGAATTACTTCCAGCCAATTTCGTTTATCATAACCACAATTTCTTAAGGCTTGTATTAAAAAACAACCTTATTTCCCTGAAGGCGCCCACGTTACGATATAGTATTTGGACTCGAGTCCTCGTGGCGTGCAAGAGATATAAAAAAGCATTTTAATGATGTCGAGAAATAAAATTAAAACCATATTTATGATAACTACCGCGACGCTATCTACAAAATACAATTTAAATTAAAAACAAAATTTTTGTGGTATTATCAATAGTTTTGTTGTTAACGGCAACACCGCCTGATATCCAGGCAGCCACATTCCACCCTTTTTTGTTGAGATTACCTTGAAAATTTACAACCGATTTACGCAAAGAAATAAATAATTGAAATTCGATACGTGTACGCCCTCTAGTTGAAATATTTAAACTAATTGCATTTGACATAAAAATAACCAAAAATGGCGGTGGTAATAGAGCCTTAATATATTCGATACCCAACGTTTTTGTAGCAAAAACTTATTATATTTGCATAGTTATAAGCAATATTTTCATTTGAGAGATGCCTAAAGAGTAACTTAGAAATGCTTCGAAGGATTTGGAAAAAACTAAGTGGAAAGTGGATATCACATTACATAAATATAGTTATAATCCATTTAAAATATCACCAGTTTAAAGACTTACCGATTATTATGGACACATTTTGCCCCTTAAAATTTGCAAAGAATTTTATAGAAAAAGAAATCAATAATTTGCTTTACCTTTACTTGGCCCAAAAAGTCCATATATTTAATACTTTTATCCTAGCTTATCAGTTACTGTTAATTTTCCCATTCACCTTTATTCGTACTAGATACTTTCGAGGTGATAGTTTGTTGCGGGATTCGGCAGTGCATGTCAGGACGGCGCTGAGTATCTTCGGCCTCCGTCATTAATATATGCTCACCTCTTTAATTAAATCTCTGTGTGACGTTAAATTTTCTTTAAAATATTTGCTTTTAATTTTGGGTTAGTCTTTATTTATAGTTTTTATTTTATACAGGTTCAGATATAAATTGGAGTTTATTTTCTTTATTTAAGGGCTCAAAATTTCGGGAGATAAGGGGCAGTTTTTTGGGGTTTATTATAGTTTTGTTTTTTTTTTTTTTTTTTTTTTTAATTGATATTACGGGATCTCACCGCGATAGCCTGAATGACCGGGTAGGTCGGCTGTGTGAGAATCCTTGAATGTAATATTGGGTATTAGTTTATGTTGCTGTTGCAACGAAAGTAAAATCCAGAAAATCTGGTTAGGAGTATTCTAGATTTGGGCCTTAAAGAAGAGAACTAATTTTCAGCTTGGGGAGCAGTCCTTCTTTTATTTTAATACTAATACGCGAGTAAGAACGCGGAGATTTGGTAAAGTTTGCCATTAATAAATCTTAAATATTTCTTTTGCCTTAAGTATATTTCATTCTTTTCTTTATTTATTTATTTTTTATTTTATTTTATGGATTTAGAGAGTATGTAGAAAATTATGCAGACAAATGAAAATAAATAAATTGAAAAATAACGCTGAAAGTTTAATTGTAAATATTAATGACAAACTAGAGTTGAGCATATATGGCGCTCAGCCACCCTTAACCTCGGTGGAACCACTTCCCCAGGGAATCCCCCCGGCCGTTCCAAGGGTGGAAACTCCTACTTCGGTGCGGCCGCTATCTATGATAGCCCCTGAGGCCGACCAGGAAAAAAGGTGTCCCATTTCCCGCCCTGTCATGCTAGCGCGGGGAAAAACCCTGCAAAGGCGGGCTCAGCGCCGAAAGCAGTTGGCTAAGCGGGTTTCTGCCTTACTTCCCTCGCATGACAGCGCGGGTAATGCGCAATACTTCACTACGAGATGCGCAAAGGCGGCGCTCCGCAAATTATCGTTAAACCCCACAACTATGACTTGCCTGTCACTTCAGGGTCCTCTAAGGGTAGAGGCCACTCCTTTAATGTCTCGCTACCATATTAATAAACCTCCTACAACTTAGCTAGAACCCACACAAACCATAGCAACCGTGGCACAGGGCTGTGAAGCCCTGGAAGTGCCAAAAGAACCTAAAAATTGTTCGGCCCAATTTGAAGGAGCGTGCCAGGCTCCATCCCTCAGATTGGTGTCAACGAGAAGGGGGAGGAATTCCCTATAAAACGAAACCCCGACAACAACAAGATCCGGCCGTAACCTCAGAAGATATTCCCGAGTGAATTTCAGGACAAGCGATGAGTGCCGCTATTTTCACTAACAACACAAAAATCATTATTCAACAAAATATTATGCTGAGGGCCCCAAAGCGACCGGCAACAAGTCAGATAAATGCCGGGAAAGAACAGGAAAGTCCGTGGCGATTCGGGACTCCTGAATATATCCGGGAGTTGGAGGTACCGTTTGTAATCCGAAACGATTATAGAACATTTGCACAACGCCGGATAGAACGTGATGAACGTCTCCGCGCACTTTGGCGCGGGTAGGCGGGTAAAGCACATAAAACCATTGTAACCCCTGAAGAGCGGGCCAGGAGCCGGGAAAGAATATCTAGCGGCCAACTGCCTGGCCTGGATCTACGACATTTTGACGCGCGACAAATCGACGCGGCAAATATGGCGCGACGGCAATTCGTCGCAGCGACAATTCAAAGCGGTCAAATACGACGCATTTAGAATTCGACGCAGAGACAATGGGTCGCAGAGACTCGGCGCGTTATTTAAGAAGTAGGCTTTTTCTAAATAATGCATTTAATGTAAAAAAAGCAAATCATGGGTCTTTTCTAATACGTCTCTGCATTTTTAAGTCTGATATTTAATTGGGGAAAATAAAAAGCCGTTTTGCTTACCAGAACTAACCATGACCGACTTTAACTTAGGGTTTTTGAATTTGTCTAAATGTATTATAGTTATTAATTTAATATTTTCCATAAATATTGTAATTGGACTAATCTTCTTTTAGGTATCTCTATTTTTCCGTAATATCGTTTGTTTTTTGAAATGGAACTTTGTGTACATTATTCAGCCATTGATAGATACTTCTGAATTAAAAAAAAATGAAACTATACTCTTGAAAGGTTTACTGACTGGTGTCCTTGGTTTCAGGCCTCTTTTATGCCCTTTTTAATTGGCTCTTTCATTGGGCCTTCTTTACCGGAGGTTCTTGTTATTAGACCACTTATCCTAGACAGTCTTCAGGGTGATCTGTCGGGCGGACAGGACTTTAAGGTTCAAGGATCCTTCCTGGTCAGCATCACGGTGGGATAACCTCTACACGCAGCTTGAACATCATTGCGGGCGACGCCCCTAAGTATTTCCCATAAACAAGTAAAATCTAATAATTTTACAAGCAATCTATTTTCTTTTAAGCGTATAAAATTCCAATTCAGATTAAGAACTATTTTACCTTTTTAGCTCTTAGAGTTTGGTTCTGTGAATACCAGAAACCAGGTATACCTAGTTCTCATGCGCTTACTATTTAATTTTTTTGTGTATAAATAACTTAAAGGTTTAAAACCGTTTTAGTAAGTCCACAATTTGACAAATACTTTAAGGCTAAACAATGTTTTCTCAATTTTTAATATTAATATTTCTTTTTGCTAAGGCTGGTAAGTTTACGGAGGCTAAATCAATGATACACTTAGACCTAAATTAATTTTTAAGGTATTGCCTACCCAGTTAGACTTAAGGCGTTATTTAAAAGATAACCCTTCACATTTCCTACTTTTTTCATTAACAACTGGTCCACTCGGGTAGGGCATTGTAAAAGTAGGTGGCGCTAATGAAAATTGAAGACCTTTTTGTTGTGCTTTACCCCGACCCCTCTCCGGGTAAAGGCTAGCTGGCATTTGAGCCTAAGTGAGCCAACCACCTCTTAAAAAAGGCTTTCGTTTCGACCACTAGGGCCTTCCGTTTAAGATATTCGTAATATAAATTTTAAAATTTTAATCTATACTTGTGTGTTTTAAAATTTTTGTGTTTTTCTTTTTTTGAAACAGAAAACGAAACATGATGCCAATAAGGAAGCGCGTCTTATCTTTTGCCAGAACATGATAAACAACATAAATAGGGACACAAATTACTTACACTGGGGTATATAATAGAAAAAATTCACATTTTTGGGCATCACAAAATCCACGTAATATACATGAAATAACATATTCTGGTAGGCAGTCATTACATGTTTGGTGGGGGGTTTTAAATGGTAAAATAATTGGCTCATTTTTTTTTCATCAAAGTCTTAGTGAAGAAAGATACTTATTAAATTATAACTAAAGTTGTTAAAAATTTAAATGAGAATATAGAAATTATCTGGCAGCAGGATAAAGCTCCTTCTCCCCAATAATGTTGCTACAGTAACCCAATTTCTAAACACCATGTTTCCAAAATGGATTGGTAGATCGAGTCGCATAAATATACCTAGCAATAGCCCGAATTTCTTAGTTTTAGATACTTTTTTATGGGGACCTTTAAATGGCAAAATATCAGCCGAAAAAAAATTTAATGCAGATATGATTAGGAAAAGAATAACCGAAAAAGTATCAATTTTAAATATTAAACGGTATATTATTCAAAGTGCCGTAAATAGACAGCAAGGAATTTATATAAAACGCATTGAACAGAATGGCGGTCATGTGGAGCATCTACTGCAACAAAAATAAAAATGTTAAAATTACTACACTGTTAGCTTTTTTATTTTTGTTAAACGTTTCCATTTATTATTAACATTTTTAATAAAGTAAGTAGCTAAATTTTGACCTACCTATATTTATTTGACAGATATGCCAAATTTCATGGCTTGATGAAATCTACATACGTAGCGATATTGCGTGATAATGATAAAACTGATAGTATTTTGCATTTTGTGATGTAACCATTAAAGTCAGACATAGGGTATGCTACATAAAATAGGTTTAAAATTTTAAGAGGAATGCAAATTTCTAATTAAAAAATAGGAGACTCATTTAAAATAAGAAAGTAGGACCATGTCCAGACTTTTCGAAACACCGTGTATAGATGAAGAAAAGTTTTTTTAAAAAAATATTTGAAACAGTTAAACTTTTATACTGAACTCGTTTTTCCCAAACGTCAAATAAAAAGTTAATGGGGGGTTACATTTATAACCGGGCACCCTGAACCGTTCAAACTACTGAAGCAATCAAGGGCACACCTTAAAACTCTAGTAAGACTGTACAGGGTGTCCCATTTTGGTCGCTAATATAGGCTAAATCGGAATCTGTAAGAGTTATCGAAAATCTGATCAAGCACTCACGAGCTCTTTTTTGAGGAAAATAATAATGGCGGAAACAGATCACGGCTATCGCGATTTGTTTGAGAGCTACAGGGTAATTCTCGGATTTCGGCCATTTTAAAATAAGTCCGTATTTTCTTTATTATAGAAGATATTAAAAAACTAAAAGCAGGTTCTACAGGCACTTTTTTATGAACAATTCAGTGGCGTACTCGGATTTTTTCTATTGTTTATAGTTTTTGAGAAAAGGTAATAAACTAGGTTTTTTTAAATGGGACACCCTATATATTATTAAATTAAAAAATCTACGTTGAATTCTAAGCATTTTTCATATGAAACACTTTGTTCCTAGTCCTAACCGTTTTCGAGATTTTGAATTTTTAAATATATTTAAAAAAAAATAATGACTGGAGAGCCTGAACGGTTTATTTATGAGCTTGCTCAGCTTCAGGTTAACTAGAAATGCTTTAAGAATTGTCAGTTTCAAAAAATATCAAATATTTATTAATACAAATGGTTTTCATAAGCATTCACATCCGAAAAGATAAACTATATGATAGGATTCCTTAGTAGGCCATGGACCACACTACATGGCTCCTAGTTGTCATCTTATGCATACACGTATTTTTTCGTTAGCTGTCAGTTTAAATTTATTTTGCCTTTAAAACGTTAATATGGATAAATATGCAAGTTTTGAGAAGTATAATATGATTGAATGCTATATTGAATCTAATAAGCACAGCCAGAGCGCTTGTGATTTATACTATGAGCGGTATCCAGAACGTCAACAGCCATTTCCGACAATTTTCAAGAGACTTGTAGACAATTTGATAAACTTCGGATCATTTAAAAAACCGAGGGCAAAAAGTTACAGAAAGGAAAATAACGAAGTAACTAGCATTAACGTATTGGCTTGCGTCGGTGCCGACCCAACTACTTCAACCAGAATCATTGAAACAAATATTGGAGTTCCTCGCTCAAAATCTTGCCGTATATTAAAAAAGCACAAGTATAAATGCTATACGTCACGCAAGACTCATCTTCTGATTGAAGGCGATGCTTATGAAATATTTCACGAAAATTTAAATTCTCAAATATACTTAAATATTTTGGAAAGAAACATTTTTAATTTTATAGATAATCTTCCTTTAAGAAAAAGCCAAGAACTCTATTTCCAGAAAGATGGGGCGCCAGCCCATAACGCGGCAAGAATTGTGGATCACTTAAATACTAATTTTGGTGCCAAGTGGATTGCTAATAACGGACCTGTCAGGTGGCCAGCCAGGTCACCTGACATGACTCCACTGGATTTCTTCTTTTGGGGTTTATTAAAAGATAGAATCTATTTAAACCGAGTAAACAATATAAATGAACTGCAAATTAATTTCGAACAAGCCATTCAGAGTATTTCCAATATCCACATTCGGAATGCAACGACTCGTAGTGTGCTCAGGAGATGCCATCTTTGTATAAACAATAATGGGCAAACGTTTGAACACTTAATGTAATATTTTGATTGAAATTTCGTAGTTAGTTTGTTTCGTTTTATTTGTTAATTGTATTTTGTATGTTAAATATTGTAATATATAATACTATTTGTTTATTTCCCAGGGAATTTACTTTACTTAGGTATATAAAATGTTATTCAAAACAGAGAAAGCGCCACGTTGGATACCATACTAAAACCCGAGGTGGAAGCTACTTAGCTCATCATCATAAATAAACCGTTCAGGCTCTCCAGTCATTATTTTTTTTTAAATATATTTAAAAATTCAAAATCTCGAAAACGGTTAGGACTAGGAACAAAGTGTTTCATATGAAAAATGCTTAGAATTCAACGTAGTTTTTTTTAATTTAATAATATATAGGGTGTCCCATTTAAAAAAACCTAGTTTATTACCTTTTCTCAAAAACTATAAACAATAGAAAAAATCCGAGTACGCCACTGAATTGTTCATAAAAAAGTGCCTGTAGAACCTGCTTTTAGTTTTTTAATATCTTCTATAATAAAGAAAATACGGACTTATTTCAAAATGGCCGAAATCCGAGAATTACCCTGTAGCTCTCAAACAAACCGCGATAGCCGTGATCTGTTTCCGCCATTATTATTTTCCTCAAAAAAGAGCTCGTGAGTGCTTGGTCAGATTTTCGATAACTCTTACAGATTCCGATTTAGCCTATATTAGCGACCAAAATGGGACACCCTGTACACTAGGGTGGGATGAAAAAAGAAATTTGGAAATCTTATTTGGCATAGTAAGAAAAGTTGTAATATGGGTAGGCAATCAAAACTATTTTTTACTTAAACTAAACTTTTTTTTCAAAATTTATTTTTGATTTGGTATAGCATAAAACTAAAAGATATTAGCTCACTTATAATGGGAAAAAATTTGGTTAAATTATTTTAATATTTAGCCGTGCCCCTGGGGCTTTAAAGCATTTGTTTACTACTTTTCAATATTTAGCCGCAACGCCCATGTGCAATAAATGCCAAGAATGCAATTCTTCGCTTGCTTTGGCGTCCGGAAATACGAATACGATTCTAAAACTAGTCCAAAATAGCGCCATATATGAAAATATTAAATTTACCCCGTCTATTCTATGCGCCATTATATGATTAATGATCAAATTTGTCATATTTATCAAAACTCTCGTAGAGTAAAGAATTGTACAGACAGGCAAAAATATTCAAAGCCAAATTTTAGCTATGGCCTGTTTGTTTAAAATAAATCCAATGCATAACATAAAATTTTCTTCGAACTGTACTACCTATGCGGTGGGTCGCGCGTATCCTGCTTTTGTTTTCCTCCGAATGCGTTTCTTTTCGCATCTGGCAAAATTTTCATATATCGCGCCAAGTTGAACGAGTTCTACCTACAGTTTATCTTAAACCGCTGCACACAGGCGAAAATCGGGGAAAAGCCGGCCATAAATAGTAGTAGTGCTGATATGAATCACAAACATGTTTAATCGTAAGAAAATGTTAAAACTAAGATAACACGTTCATTTAAACATTTTTTAAAGCCCCCTCCCACTGGGTTCATTTATTGCATTACATAAGCGCTGTGTAAGTACCTATTTCCTTAAAAAAATAAAACTCTATGAAAAATGTTACTATTATTATTAGACTGTTATTATTTTAACACTTTAAGCAGTTAAGAGTTTAAAATTCATAATAAGAGCGTTTATTTCGGCTCGAATTGAAGTTGGATTGAGGCACTTAACAGAGAGAGAGAGGTAAACCATTTTAACAGAATTGTAGGATTGATATAGTTAATCCTGCATTTTTTCCAAATTGACTTGCCTTTGTCACTGTTGAGTGCCTCAATCCGAATTCAATCTGCGCTGAAATAAACGCTTTTTGACTGAAAATTTTTGAAATAAAATCCAAAATGACAAGACTTTTGATATACCTGAGGTTAATAAAATTGCTTATTATAAATTAAATAAAGTTGTGATTTGTTTTTGTTCTATTTAATTTTATAACTAACTTTTGTGTGTAAAAATAAGAGCAATTTAAAATACATGTTAAGAGTAATATATTTAAGTATGTAAAGTATATACAGACCTCACTTAGCAATAACTTTGTAATAATAATAAAGCCTAACCTATCTTAATAATTAAAATCAATCAATATCTTCACTATCACTTTCATCAGCAGAAACTGTTGGTTCATCAAAAAATGCCAAAACTTTTGAAGGGTACTGTTTAAGCTTTTAGCAGATGATTTTTTCATATTGGAGATTAAAGGATCAGAAGATATTAAAAGATTACAAAATATATCCTCCATGTTTTGTTTTCTTGAAAACTTCCGTGCATGAAATTCTCTGAATCTTTTAATATCTTTGTTTCTTGATTCCTGGGCTTCCTCGCCAAGTTTCCCAATTGGAACCATAAAATATGATATTATATCAGAACTGTGTATTAAGATTTTATGGACGGAAGTTGGCATATTGTACCACGGATATAATTCTACAAATTTTCTGACCGTCTCATGACAGTAGTCCTTAAAACTATCAATTTTTATATGAAAACCACTAGAAATTGTTAATACAATTACTCTGAATCTAAATATCAAATCTTGATCAATGCCTGTAATTTCCGAATATTTAGCAGCATTCTCAAAAAAACGGCGAGCAGTGTTGCCGTCATTAGTACTTCCAAAACCAGGTTTGGTCTATCAACCAATAGTCCCATTTCTTTAAAAAATAAGTCTTGGATTCGTTTTTTGGCATTTGCAAGTTTTTCTTTGTTTTCCTGGCCTCGCGCTTGCCATTGCTTAAATTCCATCTTATAAGATAGATGCAGCAAACACTCAAAAAAAACGAATCCAAGCATGTAAAGATGACAAACCAAATTGATATCTAGATTCGTCAGTAATTTCCTGTTTTAAAATCTTCTCGATATTGTTTAAATCTTTGGATGTTAGATTACACAAATAGCATCTCTGAGTTGAAGTATTTTCAGTTACAGCATTACACAATTTGCCATCTATCATTGTAAAATATAAAATGTATTTTAAAAATACATAGTTTCCTTGAATATCAAGCTTTGTTGGTTGCAAATCTGAAATTTGTTGGTCAAAATATTGCTTTTTTCTCACTGATAGCTCTGTTGTTTCGGGCCTAAACTGGACTCTAAGAGGTCTACAGAATCGTGTGGAGGAAGGTCTGGGATTTTCCCAGATTACAAACTTATCTTTTGATTTCGGGTCCCCGTTAATGAGCTGGATTGGCATCATTGATGTTAAAAAGATATTAGCATCTGAAATATTGGACTCTACAAACTGCTGTTTGTATTGACTCACCCCAGAACTCCCGTCACACCCCCATTTGCAAATTAAATGTAAATTATTATAATTTTCTTGGTTTAAATAATTTAAAACTTCTTTTAGGGACTCAAATAACCTTAAAGATGTATGATCCAGCAAACTTTGAAGAGACACTTCAGCTACATCTTCAGAAATGTTTAGGGTTTCTGGGTAGCATCTTTTTTTCGCGGCAGTTACGGACTCGTAATTAGGATAAAGAGTTGACTTATGGCTTTTTGCCGAATTTCTTATTAGATTATATTGAAATTTTGTCAATTTAGCCTCTACAAAAAGCGATAAAGCTTCGTCCGCTGCAAATGGTATTTCACATTCTTTTTGAAGAGATTTTTTATATTTTGATGCACGGGTTGGTGTTGAGAATGCAACATTATTTAACACATCTGCTTCATCCAGTTTACCTTCGGACCTAAACTTCATTTGAGCAGCAAATGTTAGTTCTTTCGGGCTTCGATCTGCTCGCAACGGTTCAGTTCTTCTTCTTTTTGATCGTTCACTCAAATCTAAAAATCCAGTGAATGGCCTCCCTCTACTCGATGAAGTTGTATCCTGCATTTCGGCTGGTTGAGCTTCATTCATTGACGAAGAAAACTCCAACTCAATATTTAACCAATCTCGATTTTTATTTTCAAATGCAGTTTTATTTCTTGATGCTGTTGACCATTTTGTGTCATATTTCTCGATGAATTTATATAAGACTTTTGAAGACTCTTCTGACAAGCGTTCAACTCGCATGGTAGAGGTCACTTTTTCTGCCAAATAACGACACTGCTCCATTCTTTCCTTGGACTGACAAATTCTTAACCAATTGACAAGTTGGCTTCTTTTAAACAAAGCAGATTTTGTTGCAGACCCTGAAAAAATAAGTTGTAATTTTGTTAATTATTTTATTACTAGTAATAGCCTATGTTCATCGGGGATAATGTAGGATTCTAATGGTAAAAGAAGTTTTTAAATCGATCCAGTAGTTTCGGAGCCTATTCAATTCAAACAAACAATCAAATATTTCCTCTTTATAATATTTGTACAGATTATACTTTGCAATCAATGGTACTTCAAATTACATTAGAAAAATCTTCCAAAATTGAGACCGTAGCTTGAAGAATTGAATGTTAATTCTAAAAAACTACATTATCAATAGCTGTTTGGATTATAATTTATATTTTGAAACTACATGAATGATTGTTAAAACTGTTTCTTTAATTCTTAGTTCAATGTAATTAAAACAATATATTTTAATAAGATTTCGCCATTTAAAATTTGTCGCCATATTGAATTTTAAACCCATATGCAATTTTTTATTTCTCTATTTAATTTTCTATAAAATAATGTTTTATTTTATAAAAATTGATTTATTCTTTAAGTTAGTAGGAGAAAATTATTTGTTGCGTTTGGGACCTACATTTTATACGAATTTGGACCCAGACCATAAATATTTAAAAATATTTTCTCGTCAAGATCGCAAATTATCGCAGCAACTTAAGATGGGATCTTACAAAGGATTTATTAAACAATAATTTAAAGCTAATTTAAATGCGAGAAATTACGGGAAATCATACTTTTACTTTAGCAAAAAGTGAAAAATTGAAATAAAAAAAAATTAATTGTTAACTTTTCAGAACACCAGTATAAAAAAACGTAAAGAAATATTTTAAATAAATATTATTTTTAATATTCTACTTACCACCAGCAATAGGCTCCATAGTTACTTTACAAAATTTTCACCCACACTTTGCCGAAAAACTGAATATAAATTACTAATTTTCACAGGCGCTTTTGAATCACAATGAAATAGTCTCCACGAACATCAGCTTTCAACTAAAATATTTCTGCAAGTGACAAGACTAAAAATAAAAGGGTGATTGTTTATTATACCCAGGTAACTAGATAATGAAATTATACTCAGAATAGGCCTTAATTGCGAAGTTGGTATTTCCGATTTATGGCCGGGTTTTCCCCGAATTTCGCTTGTGTGCGCTGTTGAAACAAGCTGTGATTTTCATAAAAGGTAATTTACTGCGTCGTGTCGTGTTGAGAACTGCTTTTGCTTATTTAATCAGTTAGTGATAAATTATAAAAATATCGGTGGATTAAACGTCGTGTTAGTGCAATTTGGACATATAACTACTATCACACTTTGTGGTGTATTTATATATTTCTCTTTCAAAAATCATGGATAAAGTAAAAATTAGGAAAACGGACATTTGTCCATTGTCCAATCTTTGGCTTTTCTTCCGACTTGGAATCTAAAAATTGTTTGCCAACCAAAGTAGATATGTTCCGATGATATTTATTTACAAGACAACAAAATCAAGGAACATTTGAGCAAGCAGCCGCCTGAGTCGGAAGTTGCGAAACTAGTTGCCAATAAAATAAAAGCTATATAGAAACTTGCTTTACTTCCAACAGTTAGTTCCGAACGCGTTATAAAAATGATAATAGCATATCATAAGAAATATCGCTATCTAAGACAACCCCTAAAACACGAAAATTGCCCCCTTTTTTACAAATAGTGCAAAATTTCAAAATGAACTCTAAAAAATTATTTGACATTCCTTCTTGTTAATGCTACAAAAATTTTACAAGCGAGCAACAATGTTCGTAAAATCGATTCATCTTTAGGGACATACTTGACCACTCCAGAAAGTCCCAAGAGAAAAGGAAAAAGAAGTGTAGTAAGAATTTTATTCGATATAACCTCAAAAAAATGTCAGAAGATGTTTGAAAAGAAGCCACAATTAAAAGACAGGAAAGAAAAAAAAAAGAAGTGAGGAAACGGAAACAGCATGAAAAATTAGGTTTTAAGAATCATCTGTCAAAGGGAAATTTTAAGTAAAGAAAAAGCGTGAAAAGAATATAAACTGTTTTATGTGTAAAAATACTTGACAGGAAAAATTGGAATTAAGTGCGAGACTTTTAAATGTTTTTTCATAAACACTGCATTCCCAAAAACACAAACAATTTATTGTCGATAAAGAAGATCCCGATGAAATTTTGCTTTGTCATATATGCTACATAGAAAATAATGATAGTGATTCTTCTATAGAATCAGAAAATAGTTTAAAACCAGATCAACAAATGATTATTTGAAAGTTAATGAACTTTATGATATGTATAAGGATCACATGAAAAAAAACAACTATTTTTTTCTTAAGAAATCATTTTTGTTCATTGTTTTTGTCATAGTAAAAAAATAAATAGATACCTATGTATATCTATAAATATGCAATGAGACATTTTTTAAATTTTATACTGGTTCCTTAATGGGTGTCCCAAATTTAAAGTCATATATACGCCCAGTTTCTGTCAAAATCGTCCCCTAACTATGCTTTTTGCATATATGTATTTTTTTTAGATGACCAAGCTGTAAAATAGATATCAAATCCAGAAGTGCATATGTATTAATTTACCTTTTAGAAAAAAATAGGTTGGAAAAAAAAAATTTAATAGTCATTTTACCGGCTACTTAACAACAGAAATTCTTAACTGTCCAATAACTTTTTTTACCCCACTTTTTCTCCCCCAAGGGACGACTTAGATTCGCAATCCCCCGTGACACCTTGTTGCCGGGGGAAAGGGAAATCTTTTCCCCAACAGTATCATCAAATTTATTAAAAGTCTGAACCGGGTGGAAGAAATATAAAAAGGGGGTGACCCCAATAGACCGATCGGTCGCGGTGGAAGGGGGTTATACCCACTCACTTTAAACCTAACCCAACCTACATCTTATTGTCTTCGTTTTCATTAATTCAAAAAATAAAACTAAGAAATCAGGGGGGCTTTTGAGCGCTGAATTCAAGATTCTCTTGTTTTGGTAAAAATTGCCAGCAAAATTATTTCATTTTTTATAACAGATTAAAAAATTTTCCTTTAAAAATAATAGTAATCTATTATCATTAAATTTATTTCGATAATGGAGTTATTCGTGTTGGAGGACTCCAAAAAAAAGTCATGAGTTCGATAAAAAAAAGACTTAAAATTTTTTTATAACATGTTATAACTAGTTTAAATTTTAAAAGGGTGAACAGATATGGTTGTTGCATTGCTGACCAACTATGTTAATAGTGTCAATTCAGAAAAAATTTGGGCCAATATCGGTAAAATGTTGTAAAAAAATTGTTGACAGTTTATTAAGTGCTTTAAAGTTAAGCCGTTTCTAGTCAATACATTATGGGAAATTTGCCAAGAAGCAGTAATCAGTACTAACCTTTTTTTAAAACGGGGTGTGACCTTGCAGGTCCCTTTCTATTTAAAGATCGTACTACTAGAAGGGCTAAATTAACAAAGGGGTATGTTTGCATTTTTGTGTGTCTGACGACAGAAGCGATTTACTTAGAAGTTGCCTCTGATTAAATCACAAAATTTTTTTATTGTTTAAAGGTTTTAAAGGTGGGGGGTTTAATTATGTATGGATTTGAAAAATAAATAAATTTGTTCAATCAAGCTGTTAAATATTTAATTATTTTATTGGGGCAATTAAAATTTTCATTTCCCGCGAGGGGAATTTCGGGGTTTTTAGGGGGCGAAAAAATTTTTATTTCATTTAAACCATTTGGGGGAAGTTTTTTAAATTTTAAAGGATTTTAACACCCTTTTATGTTTCAATTCCCCCTTTTTTTTATTTTCCCTTAAATTTTTGAAACCCCAGCTTTTTCTTCTTACGGTTAAAGTTTAACCGGCAAAATTCTCATTGGCAAAAAGACTAACGTCGGTTTCACAAATTTTCGACATTTCGGAAACTGGCAAAAAGAATATTTTTTAAGGGGGGAAAATAAATGAGAACCCTACTTTTGGGGTTGAACTCTGTTTTTTGATCAAGATGATGTCTCATCTTTTAAAGGCCAAGGTTGTCGAAATGCATCCGGAAGTGAGGGCCTTGGGGGTAACAAGGGGTAGAAAAAATGTTCTTTAAAGCCCGGTAAAAAACTGGTTTCCATTTGAAAATGAAAAAAAAACCCCTTTTTTAATTATAAAAAAAATTTAAAAATTAGTTAACTTTTTTAAAGTTCTAAAGAATAATAACACAAATTTTTTTGCAACACATTTTAAGGTATGTTTTGTCAAAAATTGACTTTTTTAATTTGTATATTTAAATATATTCCAATAGTTAAGAAAAACTTATATCCTCCCAAAGCTGGCTGTAACCTTTTATGTATATATATATATATATATATATATATATATATATATATATATATATATATATATATATATATATATATATATATATATATATATAATTTTATTTTTAAAATAAAAATATATATATATATATATATATATATATATATATATATATATATATATATATATATATAATATATATAAATATATATATATATATATAATATATATATATATATATTAAAATTAATTTTAAAGTCGAAAAAAAAAATTCTTTTTTAAAATAACTTAGGAAAAAAAAAGGAAAACGTAATTGATTTTAAATGTACGCATTTTTTGGGAATAAAGAAAAATTTTTTTTCAACCCTTTCTTAACCCCCCAACTTTTTTTTCCCCTATGTATGTATGGACTCATTGAAAAACTCTAAAAAAAAGGAATCTGACATACCCTTCCTTTTTTTAAAATTATGTGGTTGGAAATAAGAAAAATCTTTTAAAAAAAAAAAAAAATACTTAGTGCTATCTACGGGTGAATTAACGTTGCAAAAAAACAAATAAAGTGGCATTAAAAGATGTTGTTTTCAACAATTGCAAAGGATCATTCCCCGTTTCTAAAAATTTAAAATTTTAAAAAGAAACCCCGAAAACCAACAAATTTTTAATTATTTAAAAATGTAGTAATCAGCATCAACATTCTTTGGAAATTTTTTTTTAAAAAAATTCATAAAAAATTTGTTATAATCCAAGCAGTTGATGAGCAGTGTACTTCAAAAAAAAAAAAGGGTTTTTTAAAATTTTTTTAAAATT